>VDFB02000010.1:17779282-17860039 GCA_007258455.2 Sequoia sempervirens | reverse complement strand
GTAAGTTTGAACCAAACTGTCTAAGTCCCTACATCATTACAAAAAGCTACAACTCCAGAGCATATCAGTTGGCTACAATAAAAGGAGAACCTCTAGTTGAACCTCTTAACAATAGTCATCTCAGGAAGTTTTACACCTAAGTGTATTAGAATATCCCAGGAAAAAAAAGTGAAAAAAATAAAAATAAAATAAAAATCAAGAAAATAGTAAAGAGAAATAAATCGTCCTTTAAGTGAAAACCACCTTATGGTGCTTCTAGGACCGGTACCATAGTGAAAACTTGGTAAACATTTGTTGTGTTTGAATAAGACATACATCCTCATCTATTGACATTATCCATCTATCAAATCCACTCTACCCATCCCATAATAAAACATGCACCCAACCATGGCTTGATAACTGATTAAGTGTTGGCCCTTACTACACCATCTCTATCCACCATTTGTTTTATCCATCTATCCCTAATAAAACGTAATCCTATTCTGAACTAGGGGAAACTTCCTAAACTTGGTAGCGAATTGGATCTTTGTTCATCCCATCACTTTTAGAAAACTATTAAAACAAAATAAAAAAAATCCAAAAAGCTATCGAAATAAAAAATATCTAGAAAACCATCAAAATCCAAAACAAAGCTTAAAACACAAAATCCCAAAAACATTGTAGGCCATCTCCGAATGAGCCGCATTGAGTGAATAAATTTGAACTACATTGTCTCTGAGCTTGCACGTAGGAAAGGACATCATCAATGAGCCCCCGAGGCACTAGTTCAGTCCCTTTAGGTGTCCCTCTTAGTCTTTAACTAAATCAAAAAATACAAAAAACATTCAAATATCTTATCAAAATCCAAAAACATTCGTAAAGAGTAAAAGAACTCCAAAAATTGTGTCCCTCAATACAATTGAACTATAATGTCTCTGCGTTCATCATGTAGGAAAGGCCATTATCGATGGGCCCTCAAGGCACTAGGTCAGTCCCTTTAGGTCCCCCTATTTGTCTCTAAATCTCTCAAAAACATCAAAAACAACATCAAATAACCTCAAAATCACAAAAACATTAAAAAAATCTCAAAAATCCTATCTCCATTATCACTTATCTACAATAAAATTTTCATCCATAATAACTAATCATTAGATTCAACCTTTGACAATGTAATTTGCAAACAAAGCAAACATTGAAATCTAAAACTTACAAGAAAAAGAAACGAAATGACTAGATCATCATCAAACTAAAATAATGCTTAAGTACTAACTACCCTACTCTTTGAGAATCATCATCAATGTCTTGAAATTTGTCTTAACAGATAAAATGTTCCTACAATAGACAACATCAATGGGTAAATATCCTGAAACATCAAAACATCTATGGAAAGTGATACAACAACATTGTTTATCTTTTTATGATCTTATCTTTTTTATTTATCTTATTGTCACATTCCCAAGATCTCTTGAGGATGTCCATAATGATTTAGAGAGAAAGGAATGGGGCATTGATCATGGATTTTCTATCTACTTTGTTTGTTGGATATTTTTTTAAAACTACCATGGCAAATACTTGCTTCGTTTTGTGTATGAAAGATGTTTTGGGATAATTCATATAGTGGTTGCATATTAGGTACTCCATACCTTTCTGTGTAACTACTTCAAAATGTTTCAAAAATTCTTACCCATACACTCTAATAGGGTTTATGTATGTTTGGTATGAGCAAAAAAAATCCTTATTTATGGAGTCAAAGTCCATGCAATAGATATAAAGCCACCTTGGTCATTAATACCTTGATGCATCATGTCTATTTGCTACATCAATAAGGATTGCTAAAAAACTACTTAGTCCTCCATGAAAACAAAAGAAAACTCATCAATGCATATAATCACATATCATCAATGTATAAACATCAATAATATCATCAATCATCTCATCAATGCATATCATCATAATCATGATCCATAGATTTTCAGAAAAATTAGATCAAGCATCTAACACTTTTATTTATCTATCTCTAATCATACTAACACATCTTCTGACTAACATCTGCATCCTGCATCACAAAGTCATTAGTACCACATGCATTCTGCATCCAAAAACTCATCGATACATATCATGTCCATCATACAATAAAACATAATACATCATAACGTCATCCAATACATAACATCAATCATGTCATAATTCATCCATACATACAATCATATAAATGTATCATAAAAGTACAAAAACATGAGCATATAATCATAAATTATCTATTATATACATATAAGCATACATAAACATCCATAAAAATCTCATATCAAATATATGCCATAACAAAAAATGGTATCTCATATATCATCAAAAAATGGGAATGTCATTTACATCATCAAATATCATGTGTGATATCAAAATATACAAAATATATACGAGGCCTCACATGGGATGATGAATGTATATATATATATATATATAACATGTCTACATAGAGTCTTTGATACAATAACATAAAAATTGGATCATAAAAACATTAGCCTTGCTAATCTTGCCTGAAAGGGGGCTGCTCCCCATCATGATGAGACCTATGATGTCTATGCGTAGGATAGGCTGAGGAGGCACAAGTGATTGAGAAGGATGTATCACTGACTAACCACCTGAGGACTCTTCTCCTGTACCTAAGCTCGAAACCCCATAATGAGGACAACTTTGATCTCTAGGAACGAATGACTCATATAAAGTTTGATACTAAGTCACCTCAGTAATGAACCAATCATGCTCAACCTTATACTAAGCCTGAGGAATCAAAGACGCCAATGCAATCTCCACAGTAATTCATTGTTGCCTCTTAGTGGCTAGCTCCTACCTTAGGGCATCTCTCTTAGCTTAGAGAGTATCACACTCTATTGTCACAATAACTACCTGTGCATCAGAGGCCTATTTTCGAGCAATTTCAACATCTATCTTAGTAGCCCTGGCATCCCGATCCTAGATATTGAGCAATTCTGGAAGCCATATCTCCCTATGGGGGAGGAGCCCGTGGAACCTATTGTTGCTAGTGTTGGTCCTATGGAACCTGACCATCATGTTGTTAGCTATCATCCTACCCATCCTGTACTTGCTACTGTTGCTCATGGGAAACCCTAAGTTTCTACTGATCCTATTGATGCCCAACCACACATCCTTCTCTAACCCCTAGGACCGAGCCTCCAACTACTCCTCCTAAAGGGATAGTAAATCTCAACGGCCTATGCTATGCCCACCATCCTCCATACTCTCTAGTGGTCCCTAGATCAGGTGGACCCACTGCTCATCCCCATCCAAATGGTGTCAGAGCTCTAAATGTTGCAATTGCTACTCTAGAATCAACATGAGGACCCATTGCAGTATCCTCTCTAACATGTAAGCCATGTATCATCATCCAATGACATCAAGGAAATCCCTCTCAAGCTCCTAAAAAGTGGCTAAGCTATCCATCATTTGAGGTCTCCGCTCTCGCATGAATAAAGGATGTAGGATGTCCTATAAAAATTCAACCCGTGCAATGTCAAAATTTTGGTATAAAATCAAGTTGAGAACTTAAATTTGCAACTAGACTAGCTAAATCATTTTTTAGCAATAGTGCACTTTTTCTAGGGAAACAACATTTATTTTCACAAGAGCAGACTTGTTCTAGGGAAATAGTGGCTATCATTAGCGATAGAGAGCCTTCTTCAAGGTGAAAGCGACTATATTTTTTAATAGCGCTAGTTCCCCTATGTTGTTTTAATGCACGATTGAATTTTTCCAAAGTGTCCATGCAAAAGTAGCCATCCTAAGCATAAGTGGCTATATTTTGTGAAATAAGCCTTCTTTTTCAAAAGCGAAAATCTTGGCTACAACACTAGTGACTATATTGTGCCAATAACATACTTTTTCCTAAACTACTGCTATCACTTAAAATAAGGTCAAGCATTAATTACAAAAATGAAATGAACTAAAAAGTGAAAATTAAAGCTATACATACCACAACCCCTGTGTTGGCTAGTCATCAATATTGCCTGACCGCATCCATTCTATGTGGTGCTCTTGGAACTTGAGGCATCGTGAATCGACATTTGTAGCTAAAAATATCTAAAAGCTCTCCAGAGGAAAGAATCTCTCAAATCAAACTGTGCAAATGAGGGGTGAATTTACCCTAATTTCATATTTAAACCCCCCCAAACCCTAATTTTTAACCTAGAATACCTTCTAGGTCATATTTTGGGAATACTTATGATCATCTAGAACCTTGTCAAGCACCCGACTTGAAAATGTAATTTTTTTGGTTGACATCTTGAGGGGGTAGCCTAGCATCTTATCATCCTTTCACTGACTGCCGAGGCATAGTGTTAAATTTTTTCTTTCTTGATTTGAACATCAAATTCTTTGAAACAATGAAACCAATAAATTATGTTAGAGAGGCAAAATGTAGAAAGGTAAAAATGGCTTAATGCATATCACACATCTTAGACTGCATTTTTCCATTATTGACATCACTTTCATTAAACATCATTAGTCCCCATTTTAACATCATTTGCATTATTAACCCTGTTTTCCTCTATTAATTAAATAATCTCAAATTATTTACCATGTCATCACCTAATTTAACCTTATTCCTCCTAATTAATTAAATAAACATAAATTATTTAATTATATCACTAATATACCTAATTCATCTAAATTAATTAAATAGTTATCATTAATTATTTAATTAAGCTACTATCCCTTCTCCAAATTTGAATAATTAAATCAATTATTCAATTTCCCAAAATCACTCAACATGGTCAATTAATAAATACTTTTTTATTTATTAAATCAAATACATCTTGCACATTCCTCTCAACATTAATTAATTATTTAATTAATTAAACCATCTTCACATATCTTGATTGAATAAATCATGACCATTAATTTCTCAATCTAATTCCAAATTCCACCGATCACTACAATCCCACTAAACACTCAATCTAATTTCTCTAATCCCAATAATCATTCAAGCCAATCCAACTGATTCTCCAATTAAATCCCTTAATTAGATCAATCAGATGAGTTAACTGATCAATCTATTTCCTCTCAATGGTCCTCCATCGTTGATCTTGATCTTTCACTATTGAATCCTGGTCATTCATCTGAAACTCACAAATCTATAAAATGACCTTCATCCTTCTAATAAGATCATCTAGAGAATTTGTATAAAGGTCATGCTAGATTGACTATTGAAGAAAATTGAGCAAACATGTACTTGCATACTAGATCATTGTCGTTATCACACTTTTGTGATCATGGAGGCTTCATGGGTAAGTGGGTCTTGTTATCTTGTTTTGAATTGATTTGAAGTCATTCATTGTTACTAAATCTGTTGATCCATATTCCCCTTACACAATACTGAATCCATCTTACCTATTGAGGTTGAGCTCCCATCACTAAGGGTTTCATTGCAACACCTAATTGATGATGAAGAGTACTGGATGTTCAAACTAAATGAGCTAGAATTGTTTGATGAACAACGTCTACAAGAACTTAATCATCTACAAGCCTATCAATATATTCTTCATTGAAGCTACAACAATAAAATCAAGGGATGAAACTTTCAAGTGGGAGACCTAGTCCTCAAAGAGAATCAAAAGAATCAATTGGATCAAGATAGCGAAGGAAAATTCAAACCTAATTGGCTAGGACTATTTGTTGTTAGTATAAGCTATAGATTTGGAGCTTATCAATTAGTAATACTTGAATGGGATACCTTACTAGAACCTATCAATATGATTCATCCCGAATTATTCTATTCCTACCCCATTTGGGGTATCTTTTAAAAAAATAAAAAAATAAAAATAAAAAAGGGATAAAATAGTAAAGAGAAAAAATGTCCTCTAGTGAAAACCACTTTGGTGGCACTTTGGACAAGTACCTTGGTGAAAACCTGGAAAACAAGCACCATGTGTAAATAAGCACCATCCACAATCTAGATCAAATAATCTCTCTCATCCCATCCATAATAAATCTGCTTCATCCATCCTATGCCATATTTCCATCAACAACCCTAGTATGACTTCATATTTGACTAGTATCTATACTTCTTGGCATCATCCTAGGGTTATCTACTTTAGTCCATCACAAAGTAATCTAACATTTGATTAGAGGCATATTTTTGAACTTAGTTGTCAAATTGGATTCTTCTCTATCACGTAAGTCAAAAATCTCAAAAAATAAAAATAAAAATGTCAAAATCCAAAAACATCCAAATAGTTCAAAAATCCAAAAATAACTCAAATATTCCAAAAAGAATAAAAAATAGCCTCAAATTAGTTTAAAAGCTAATTTTTTTTTCCAAGAAAACAAAAAATCACCAATTATCCATCTACAATAATCTTGGCATCCACAATAAACCTATCTTCATCAATCATTTTTGACAAAGAAAGAAAAAACAAGTACAACAATCATCGAAACACAAACATTCATGAAAAATTGCTAACATCGATTATTTTCAGAACATATCAACTCAATTTCATATTAATGACCTTAATTGCCTAAATCTATTGGATATTGTGGTTGTGTTGCTGATATGTGGTTGTCATTGATGTCAGCACTATTAGCATTGAGGTATTGAAGACTGTATATGTCGAGGATATTGAGAAAATTGTTAAAGAAAGAGCTACAGGTTGCCAGTGGAATAGTGAAGGTAATGAATGTGTTTTTCTTAGTACATTGAAGATCATTCACTATGGACTAAAGGGTTTATTGTTGAGTGTATCTAGTTTATCCACCGAAAGTTTCAGAGGTCCGTGTGAAGATTTGTTCGTGTTATGAAGATTTGTGTTCTAACAATTTTTTTGTGGCTTCAGTTAGTGTTCCTAATTGAAGTTGGTGTGATTCTACTAATCTCAGTTGTTGTGGATGTTTCTCTATTGGTTCTTGATGCTTGTGGATGCTTCTACATCATGCTCTATCTTTGTTGCATGTCCACATTGATCGGTGTGCTCGTGGTCGGTGATTTTTCTCTTGTGTGTTCAAGTTTTTGTGTTCTTGGCCGAAATGGTGGTTGTAGCATGTTGTGGATCCTTGGAGATTAAAATTTGAATGTTTGGCATGCTCGAGGATGTTTTTTGGGTCACAACATAATATTGGCCAATGGTGTTTGATTCGCATTGAAAATTTACTTGTAAATTTGGGCCGACATTGTGTATATGTTTTATATTTCATATTTTCTTCTGGCCGACGGAGTTGTTGATGTAAATCCATGTTGCGAATATATAAGAGTGATTTTTTGAGTGAAGTAAAGTGTGCATAAGTGTGAATGTATTCCAAAGAAAGTGTAGATGTGTGAATAGTGTTCTAATCATTTGATTGCAGAGCAGAGTGTGAAGAAGTTTGAGTGAAGTGTGAAGAAGTATTTTTTGTGCTTAACTAGAACTGTAATCAAGCTTTTGCAGAAGATATTTTCTTAGTTCATACCCTGTAGAGATAATATGAATTTTTGTAAGACAGTGAGCCCTCTTGTATTTTAGCAGTGAGCTCTAGGCAGTGTGCCTGAATGCATGTGCATTCCCATTATTATTCTTTATAATTTTAACAGGGTATAATATTGTGGACTAACATCCACTATGGTTTTTCCCCTAACAGGGTTTCCACTTAAAAAATTTGGTGTTCTTTGTGTTTCTAATGTGCTGATTGTTAATTTTTTACTGTTCATTCATTAGATCTAAGATTAGGTTAAGTGTGAAAATTTTGAATATTTTGTAACTAATTCACCCCCCCTCTTAGTTGTCTATCCTTGTTTTTCCAACAATTGGTATTAGAGCAGGTTCCTCTAAAGAAGTTTAAAAGTTTGAGGTGATCTGAGATGGCATCATACAAGAAGGACAGTCCTAGATTCAATGGAACAAACTACTCCCTGTGGAAAGCTAGAATGGAGTGTCATTTGAAGTGTATTGGTGAACCCTTCTGGAATATTGTAAATAACAGATATGTTATTCCTCAAAATGGTCCTTCCACTCTTGATGAGATTAAAGAAGCTAAGATTAACATCAGGGCTATTAAAGCTTTGATGAGTGCTCTGACAGATTTGGAAATGACAAATGTGATGGATCTAAAGACAACTCATGAGATCTGGAAGAAGTTGGAGACTTTGCATGAAGGAGATGCACTTGTGAAGGTTGCTAAGCTAACAAGTTTGAAAGGCAAGTACGAAACTTTGAAGATGGGTGAAGATGAAAATATTTCTTCTTTTATGCAAAAATAAAATGAACTTGTGATGGGTATTAGATGTGTTGGTGGTACCTTGGATGAAAAATAAATTGTAGCTAAAGTGCTCAGATCATTGCCTCCCTCCTACAAATCTAAGGCTCATGCTATTGAAGAGCTCAAATCAGTAACAACTATGACAAGCGAAATGTTGATTGGTAAACTTGTTGCCTTTGAGTTGAGTGAATTTGGTGATTCTACCCCTAAGACTGAATCTGCATTTAAGGCTTCTGTATCCAAAAGAAACATGCAAAGATATGATCTGGGAGAAAGTTCGAGAAATACATTCAAGTATGAGGAAGAGATGAAACAATTTGAAGAAGAAGAAAGAGAGGTAGAAGAGCTAGAAGTACTGATTGTGAAGAAAGAAGGCAGAGGACAAGGTAAGTATAAAGGAAAGTTTCCTATTAAATGTTTCTCTTATAGCAAAATAGGTCATTTTTCTTCAAGGTGTCTTGAAAGAGTCCCTAGGTCCAAGCCTTACAAACCTAGATTTCAAAATAAATGCTTGATGAGCCTAGCTTTTGGTTAAAAATTGGATAGAATTTATAGTTCATTTGCTGGCATTATCATGAAATTTAGTCATCCAATGTTAATATTTCATATAATGTTTCCCTCAAACTGTTGACAATGGGTTTATCCTATCCTTGTGAAGTTTAAATGACATTAAAATATTATGCAAATTATCTATATTAATTTTGCATGTGATTGATGAATGTTCTCTAAGGTGATTTTAGATGTGTAATTATTATGCGTACTGGCATTTCCATGTAGGACATAATTGGTGGATGCTAAGTTGGGAAAGGAAACCGATGGATGATCATGCAGGGGAATCATTCAAAGGAGTCAATTGAGGAGCGATGACGGAAGATTCCCCACAACAGACAATTGTAATCGCCTTGCATTTATGGCATTGAAAAATCACGGGCGTTACTATAGCATTGAGTCCACATTTGGGCATGCATGTCTGACTGGGTTCCTTGCAGGTGTAACTACTCTGCCACTCTTTTCCTATTTTCCCTAAATGACGTCCTCCCAGTTAGTGGGAGTTGACCGCCTTGCTAGCTAGTTGAATAAATATGGATTTGAATCTCCTTCTAAGGAGTTTGGCCCTTAGTTATTGTTTGTTGAAAGATGATATTGATGTATTGAGAATTCTCTATTTTTCTATACAACCATGTTGATTACTTTGTTTTTACATAATTTTGAATGAATGAGATGATAGTCTGAATTTGAGTATTTAAGCTTGTATTAGTTTTAGTGGATACTCATCCAAGGGGGACCACTTGGTGAGTAATCATTTTCTTAGAATAATTAGCTTAGTGTTAATTTATGTACTTAGTTCAAAATTTGGTATTGATTGTTCCTGCAGCCACTGGAAGTCCATTCTATGTCTATTCCTACAGCCAAAGCAGACAGAGTAATTTCCTATCTATTCACCCAGATCTTTATTCTTGTTATGCATCTCAGTTTAGTATAGTCATTGGTTAATGCTTAGCCTTTGCATTATTTCCTTCCTGCAATTTACTTTCAGTATTGTGTGTTTCTTAGCCATAGGTTAGAGATGGCTACTTAGGAATTCCTAGTGCACATACAATATTGACCCATTTCAAGTATACATCCCTGGGTTGACAAGTTCAATGCACCTCCACGATGGTCAAATAGCTATTCAGGTTAGATGTCCAGTCTCTAAATCATGGCTATAGAATCCCAGTTAGGAGATCCTCGTAGGAGGCTGACATTTTTGGCGTCATTGTCGGGGATGGTGTCAAGCTAGGAGGTTCTTCAGAGTCATTGATAATATTTATATTATAGCATTTCTTCCAGGCTATTCTTAGAATACCCCCTGTTTAGGTGAATAGTGATTTGTTGTTCTTTTGCTCATTCCTTGTGTGAGCTAGTTGATGCTGAGTTGATACTACAAAAATTTGAGATCCCAAGTCTGCCCAGAACAAAGAAAAAAGAACCATTTGACTAATTTTGAAGCTTCCATTGAAGACCCACAATCATATTGATTGCCCTTTGCCTTGAAAATCTATCAAGAAAACATGGGTGATACCTTCTTGTTTGAATATGACCTACTCTATCCGGATCATGACTACACCACTGATGCTCCTAAGCTTAAGCTACTTCCCACCACTTTGAGAGAGGCTGCACTAGGATGGTTCATGAGTCTAGGCAAAAATACCATGGAAACTTAGGAGGACATGAAGACAAAGTTATTTGGAAAATACAAGGAATATTGTTGGGGTAGTGATACAAGAGGAAGTGATACCTATAGGATGCAGTAGAAGGAAGATGAGAGCTTGGAAGATTATCTTTCAAGGTTTTTTTCCTACATGTAGGAATCTCCACACCATGCACCTAATGAAGAATCTTAGAAGCTTCTTTTCTTTTCAGGAATCAATGAGAGTTATACTGATGCTCTAGAGTTGATGGAATGAGGAGATATCACTCAAGTCTCTTGGGAAGATATCAAGGAAATATGCTAGGACTATTCTAGGACAACTTCAAAAGAGGAGAGAATTTATGGAGTTCCAAGGATGGAGATCACTGATGTGTTAACAGATTTCAAGCAGATATTACAAACAACCTAGCTACTTAGCTAGCTATACTTCAATCCAAAGACAAACATAAGGATTGGAGATGCAAGATGGTAACTGACATTGATAGAAAGATTCCACCTAAGGAAGATCAAGTCTACTTTGGTGCACAAAGGAATCCCTGGGTTCCAAAATAAGGTATGTTATCAGCTCCATTATCTTTTCTGGGCCAAACTAGGTAGATAGTTTCATGCAGCTATTTTCTTAATCCCAGCAACCTGCCATAATGCCTCCACCTACTAATGCACATAGATTTACTCAGCCACCAGCTCATCCCACACCCTACCAAAATAACACACCATGACTGCAACCAATATGCCTTGCTGATTCAAACCAATTCCTTGCATATGCTATTCACTCGTGTTCAAAAACTATTGTATCCACTCCTACGTCCATCACCATTGAGCTACCTATGGAAGAGAAGCAAGAACCTTTGAATGATCCTATTCAGCCAACAGTTCCTAACCATCCTGAACAAGAGCCACCATTCCCTCAAGAATTAGAAGTTTCCAAGTATGAGAAAGGAAAGGAGGATGCAACTCTCGACATCATGGGTATTCAGACATCCCTATTTCAGGCCATAGAGGATGTCCCTATACATGGCGGAACAATCAAGGAAGCTTATCTTAAGGAGGCAGAAAAGAAGGAAAAATGCTCGACTACAGTCCACAAAATGAGACAGTTTGTTGGCAGCATGCCTGGGAAAGAGACCCTTCCCAAGTATAGTAATCCAAACAATCATGTAGCAGCTGTTATCCACGAGATTCAAGTAAACAATTCCCTGAGTGACTCAGGGGCGGTGATCAATGCGATGACTAAGCATGTCCTACAACAACTAAAAGTTGCATGCATGAGACCTCCTCCTACTATTCTATAGCTTGTTAATGATTCTACTATGGATCCTGGTGATATAGACCTCCTAGACTCATCGAAGCATCCAATGGACCCCATGATTTTCTCTTTATGGCCACATGACAATGAGGGAACTAGAGAAGTTAACTCGATGGTGCACTTCACAATGTTAGGTAGAATGTCCTTCTTGCAGTTTCAAGACAAGGAAGAGGTGTTATCTAGTATAATCCAAAACCATTATGAAGAGGAACAAGCATCATCTTCTACTTTTTTCTAGACGCTTCCCCCCAAACTTCTTGCAGTCACTCTTCCTACAGATGATCTTCTTGCAACCCCTCTGTCTGAAGAGAAACTTCCTGCAACAACAAGCATGTTTCATGCAATGGCACCATATGGAATCAAACAATTACAACTATCTCATCAACATGCATTTGCATAGAACTACCATGATATGAAGGGACCAGATCCTAAGTTCTGCATTCGACAAATCAGGACCGATTGTCAACTAGTAGGGTAGCCTCAACAAAGAATCAACCTTGTGTTAGGAAAAGTTGTTAAAACAGAGCTGTAGAAATTGATAGCTACTAGATTTATCTGCCTCACTTCAGATAGCTAGAGGATGACTTTATTGATGATCGTGCCAAAAAAAGGAGGGAAGTGGCAAGTTTGTGTTGATTATAGAAAACTTAACGCTGCCATTAAGGAAGACCAATTTCCCTTGCTAGTGTACTCTCACCTAGCAAGAGATGTTGAATGGACAGAAGGATATTGCAGAACATTTTCCAAGGCTGCCTTGACCCATATTCCTATTTTTTTTCATGCAGCCAAATGCTCCAGATGAAATGAGAAGGGTAGCCTTGCACCACACTGAAGTAGTGCAAAATATAAAGATGAGATGGCATGATTGGGAAAATGAGTCTCCACCAAGTGATTGGGTATTGTCATACAACCTAAAGCATCAGGGAAATACATAGAAGTTGTGGACAAGGTAGTTAGGACCATTCGACATTTCCAAAGTCTTTTCTATTGGAGCTATTCAACCCACCATCATTAGCCCTGAAAAAATCAAGCTACTTGAGCTAGCCTCCAAGGAAGGCCCCTGCAACAATGCATTCAACATTCAGTACATGAGCTTCTTGCAACTGAAGTTGGTGGACCTAGTGTCCCACCTTTTGGATAAATTAAGGTACATACTTTTTAATAATAAATATTTCCACCTTAGTGGAAATCCATTTCTTCACCCATTCGCCCATCTGTCCATTCATACCACCTTTCTCTCTCTTCCATCATTTCATTCCACCTCACTCCACTTCGCTTCACTTTTGATTAATTGCTCAATCATTTCGAAAAAGGGAAAATCGATACTTTCTCTCCTTGATCTTTGCAACACATCCTTCACATGATCAGGTATGTACGCGGTAATTCTCGTCTCTTAATTTCCTTTTGGGTGCATTTATTTAATCATCGCACATTATTATAGGTGATTGCATAATATGTCATCATTTCCTATCAAGCCACCACTCCCTTCCCACATAGGTGACACATGTCCAAAATTAGGTTGGGGGGAAATAAAAAATTCAAATAAGTTGCCCTTACATCAAATCATAACCTAGCTACACCAAAAAATTTAAACAAGTTGATTTGAAAATCTAGCTCGCATGTGTGAAGTAATGGTAACTAATCCGCCAATTATTTCCATTATCACCTCTTTCCTTGCCTTAATTGCCTTGCCATAATCTCAAAAACAAGTAGTAAATGGTAAAAAGCAAAGACAAAGAAGGGAATTCAGTTGAAATTGACAGTAAAAATTTAGCAAGGTGGTGGTTTTCAAAACAAAAATTGCAGGGGAAGGAAATTTCGCTGAGTGATAGTGATTTCAGAAAATGGGGGGTGGCTTAATTCAGAATGAGCCCTCGGTTCATAGTGCATTACTGCAAGATGCGCAATGTCTAGCAGAATTTCAAGGTTGTGGATGGTTTGAATATTTCACAAAGTTGGATGGCTTTGACGAGGGTATTGCACTTGAATTCGCCCAAACATTCTCAGAAGGAAAAGCCATGGTAAAAGGGTTAGAAGTGGTGGTGATCGAAGAGAGAATTGCAAAAATTTTAGGGTTACCTGTTGATGGCGAGCATTACCCTGCCTCTAGGGATGCAAGGAAGGCCAAAGAATAATTCATAGTACATGGCGACCCACCAATCAGCGTTGACAAACAGGGTGAAAAAAGAATGTCTCTGCTTGAACCATGGAATCAAGCAATTGTGCACATTATAAGGTATATCACCTGTGAGGGACGATTATCGAACTTGCATTCAGTACACTTTAAGCTCCTAAGCCACCTATAGCATGAAAGGAGGATGAATGTGCCCAATGTCTTATACAATCTCCTCTCCATTATGGTGGTCAAGACCAAGAAAGGTAGGGATAACTCTGTCTCCCACCATTGCTTAATAAAATTGCTAGTTAAGAAATCTTTGCATGATGTGTCTGGAATGACTTGGGAGGAATTTTTTCAAGTTAATCAAAATTACCGTCAAGAAGAATTTTCCAATGTTGAGCATTTTCCGGCTAGGGTTATACCTTAGTCTCGTAGGTCTAGTAGAAGATTAAGCATAGCTGAAGCTGCCTTTGGTTCTTTGGTGCTTCAATTTTTGGTGCCAGTTCTAGTATGAATCATCTTGCAGCAGCAGAGGAGGCCATAAACATGAGTTCCTCTAAGGAAGAACATTCAAAAAAAGCAAGCACTTCGTCTGACTTTGATGACGATGTCCCCCTACAAACCCTAATAAGAACTAGGGCATAGAAGAGAGAAGCTAAAGCAAGAGAAGAAAAAGAAAAAGGTCAAACCCAGCCTATAGGAAAAGAGGTGCCAACTGCTAGGAAAAGAAAGGTTGACCCTATTCATCCTGCAACCAAAGGGAAATGTAAGGGCATCTCTAGGAAATCAAAACCTATTGGACCAACTTTTTATGAACCTTCACAGGAAAACCCTAGGCATGATGAGACATTATATGGGGACACTGAAACTTTAGTGGAATGAGAGAAGGTTGATAAAATGAAAGAAGATATCTCTAAGGAAGTAGTAAAAGTGATGTTGGTAGACCTTGCTAGTATCATAGAGGAGTTTGAGGATGAGCAGGGGTTCTTGCAGTAGAATCAAGAATAGGGGTCAGAGTTCCTACAACCACAACAGGAAGCACAACAAGAACCAGAACAAGGCCAGGAAGAGGAACAAGAGATCCTACAACAAGAAGAGGATGAAGAAATAGCACCCCTGCAGTCGTAGACAACTGAACAGCCCGAGTCCATGCAAATAGTGTTGTTTGGGGAGCAGCCATCAACAAAAATATTGGTAGGAATCATAACCCTCCTAATTTTACAATTCATGTAGTAATTTTGAATCTATGGAAAGAAATAGAAAGGAGGGAGAGAGAATGGAAACAAGAGAAGTTGAAAAAGGAAATCCAAGTGAGGGATGAGATTATTGAGGAGAAAAATGAGGATATTGCTACTTTAAAGAAGAAAGTCGATAACATTGTGACCTTAGTGCCACAAATTCTTGAATGCAAAGCTTCTGCAAGGGTTTATGCCCTACACTTGAAAGAGAAAAATCTCTCTTTCAGGTTATCAAAAACTATTTCAGACTTAAATCCCTCCATTGAAACTCTTGTTGAATTCTTCAATGCCTACAAAATTGCTTCCCCTAAGATGAAAAATCTGTTATGTGAATTTTATTTGCACAATTATGTTGTTACATAGGATCATGATTGGAACTCGTTTCTATATGTTGGGGATGTTCAGCTGAGAGCATTTATGTCCTAGGCACAAAATGAAATTAATTGGGGTGAGCAGAACAATGCTTATAGAAGACTGGAATCCAATATCCCCTTACCTATTAGGGTTGAGTCAAGTAACCCAAAGGATATCCACAGAGAATGGCTTAGGATGCTCCTCAAACCTAGCTATGGTAATAGAATCATGCCTTGGATTGAAGTTGTCTATACTAAGTATGAGGTTAAAACGATAGCAAAGGAGGAGCTCATAAGAGGATATCTAGCTCAGCGATGGAATAGTTTAACAGATGAACTGAAACAAGCTGAGCTCCATTCTATTCATAACTATGTTGCAGCCTTGAAGAGAATTGATAGGTACATCTAGCTTGGTAGAGTAAAGAGGAGATTTTGGCTTCCCCTGACCTTCCAGCCACCCATTCTTATGTGGCATGTACCAAATTACAAATTCTACCGACATGATGTTGATACAGAAAGGCCAAGGTGGAACAGATTTGATAGATTGGGAGGATTTTATTGGGATCTAGACTCACATATTGCAACAATAGATGTTGGCCAACTTGCAATTGCAAACTTCAGATCCTTAACTAAACAAAATAATAACCCTTCCACTGCTGGAGGACCAACAAGACATTAGGTTGGGGGGGATGATGAGCCTAGTTTTTGGTTAAATCTTGGGTAGAATTTATAGTTCATTTGCTGGCATTATCATGAACTTTTGTCATCCAATGTTAATATTTTGTATAATGTTTCCCTCAAACTGTTGACAATGGGTTTATCCTATATTTGTGAAGTTTCAATGACATTAACATATTATGCAGATTATCTATATTAATTTTGCATGTGATTGATCAATGTTCTCTAAGGTGATTTTAGATGTGCAATTATTATGCGTACTGACATTGCAATGTAGGACACAATTGGTGGATGCTAAGTTGGTAAAGGAAACTGACGGATGATCATGCAGGGGAATCATTCAAAGGAGTCAATTGAGGAGCGGCGGTAGAAAATTCCCCATGGCAGACAATTGTAATCACCTTGCATTTATGGCATTGAGAAATCGCCAACATAATTGCAGCATTGAGTCCACGTTTTAGCATGCATGCCTGACTGGGTTCCCTGCAGGCGTAACCACTCTGCCACTCTTTTCTTGTTTTCCCTAAATGGTGTCCTCCCAATTAGTGGGAGTTGACCACCCTGCTAGCTAGTTGAATAAATATGGATTTGAATCTCCTTTTGAGGAGTTTGGCCCTTAGTTATTGTTTGTTGAAAGATGATATTGATGTATTGAGAATTCTCTATTTTTCTATACATCCATGTTGATTACTCTATTTTTACATATTTTTCAATGAATGAGATGATAGTCTGAATTTGAGTATTTAAGCTTGTATTAGTTTTAGTGGGTACTCATCCAAGAGGGCCCACTTGGTGAGTAATCATTTTCTTAGAATAATTAGCTTAGTGTTAATTTTTGTACTTAGTTCAAAATCTAGTATTGACTGTTCCTGCAGCCACTGGAAGTCCATTTTGTGTTTGTTCGTGCAGCCAAAGCAAACAAAGAAATTTCCTATCTATTCGCCCAGATCTTTATTCTTGTTATGCATCTTGGTTTAGTATAGTCATTGGTTAATGCTTAGCCTTTGCATTATTTCCTTCTTGCAATTTACTTTCAGTATTGTGTGTTTCTTAATCGTAGGTTAGAAATAGC
Organism: Sequoia sempervirens; assembly: GCA_007258455.2. Classification (NCBI taxonomy): domain Eukaryota; kingdom Viridiplantae; phylum Streptophyta; class Pinopsida; order Cupressales; family Cupressaceae; genus Sequoia; species Sequoia sempervirens. Next base: position 17,842,862 of record VDFB02000010.1, on the reverse strand, counting down.
TACTTAGGAATTCCTAGTGCACATACAGTGCTGGCCCATTTCAAGTATACATCCTTGGGTTGACAAGTTAAATGCACCTCCATGATGGTCGAATAGATATTCAATTTGGATGTCCAGTCTCTGAATCATGGCTATAGAATCCCAGCTAGGAGATCCTTATAGGAGGTTGACAATGCTATTATGCTGAAGAAGGTATGACTGATGAAGAATCTAATAAAGAAAATGGAAATGAAGATGAATGGGTTTTCATGCTATCAAGGAAAATGGTCTGGTGGCTACTGAATCTACTAAAGTTGAGAAAGCTCTTGCAGCCCAAATTGAAGAAAAGGATGAGTGGGTTATTGACAGTGGATGCTCACATCATATGACTGGTGACAAAAGAAAATTTGTAAGTCTAGAGAAATATGCTGGTGGGGTTGTAAGATTCAAAGATAACAATTCTGGTGTGATTCGTGTCAGAGGATCTATTTATCTTGGTGGTAAAAATAACACTAATGATGTCCTTTATGTTGAAGGCTTGAAGCATAACCTGTTGAGTGTTGGATAGATGGTGGACAACGGTTACAATCTTTAGTTCAAAAATGGAAGATGCAAGATACTTGGAAGCTTTGGAAATGTAATTGCATTAGGTACACAAACAAAAGGTAATATTTTTCACCTCAATGCTGCTAGTGAAAGTTGTTTAATTGCTCAAGTAGATGAAAGTTGGTTATGGCATAGAAGGCCGTGTCATGTGAATTTTGATAGCATTGTCAAGGTAAGTTCCACTCAAGCTATAAGAGATCTACCTAAGCTAGTGAAGCCTACTAACACAATATGCAAGGAATGTCAGATGGGAAAATAGACTAGAGTTTCCTTTCAGAGCAAACAACATCATTCTAATCGAGTACTGGAGATAGTGCATACTGATATGTGTGGTCCCTCCAGAGTCAGAAGTGTACAAGGAGAAAGGTACTTTATGTTGCTTATTGATGATTACTCTAGGATGATATGGGTTGCTTTCTTAAGAGAAAAATGTGAAGCATTAGAGAAGTTCAAAAGTTTCAAAGGTATGGCAGAGAATGAGATAGGTCTGAAAATAAAATGTCTAAGGTTAGAAAAAGGTGGTGAGTTCACTTCCCAAGAGTTCAATTCTTTCTATGAAGAGCATGGAATCAGAAGACAGTTATCTGCTCCTAGAACCCCTTAGCAAAATGAAGTTGTAGAGAGAAAGAAAAGAACAATTTTGGATGTTGCTACAACAATGATGATAGAAGGAAATATGCCTCATATCTATTGGAGAGAAGCTGTAAACACTACTATGTACACTCTAAACTAGGTAAATGTCAATGGTATTTTTGGTAAGACTCCTTTTGAGCTATGGTTTGGTTATAAGTCTACTATTAAATATTTCAAGATCTTTGGAAGCAAGTGTTATATTAAGAGAGATGAGGACATAAGAAAGTTTGATGCAAGGAGCAATGAAGGAATCTTTCTAGGTTACTCTACTAAAAGCAAGGATTATCAGTTCTATAATAGAAGATTGAGGAAAATAGTTGAAAGTGCAAATGTCAGAGTTGATGAGGACTCTGCTAGATCATCTAGATACTATGGATATGATTTAGATGACTAGAAAAATAGTATAGACAAAGGGAAGACTACTTAGACACATAATCAAGCTCAAATTGTTCCGGTGAATCAAGAAAGGAAGGAGAAACAAGTGGAACTGCAAAAGAAAGAACAAAAGAACCATAAGTACAAGAGAATCCTAAAATTCTGAGGTATGTAAAGCTAAATCATTCTGAAGATCAAATTATAGGAGATAAGAATAAAGGTGTGTATACTGGACGAAGGATTGCAAAAGAGTATTGTCTAATTTCCAAGACTGAGCCTAACAATGTCAATGAAGATTGTAATGATGAACACTGGATGGAAGCTATGAAGGAAGAATTGTTGCAGATTGAAAAGAATGATACATGGATTCTTGTTCCTAGACCTAAAGAAAAAAATGTGATTGGTACTAAATGGGTCTTTCAGAATAAGTTGAATGAACAAGGTGAAGTGGTCTGAAATAAAGCAAGACTGGTATGTAAAGGGTATTCACAAATGGAAGGTATTGATTTTGAAGAAACTTTTTCCCTTGTTGCCAAAATTGAAGCTGTAAGATTATTTCTTTCTTATGTTGCATATAAGAACTATAAAGTCTATCAAATGGATGTGAAGTCAACCTTTCTGAATGGTGAGTTAGAAGAAGAGGTATATGTTGAATAGCCAGATGGATTTCAATTGATTGATAAGGAAGACATGGTTTTTGATTGAAGAAAGCTCTATATGGACTCAAGCAAGCCCCTAGAGCCTGGTATGCTAGACTGGATAAATATTTACTAAAGCTTGGATTCAATAAAGGTACTATTAACAACAACTTGTATTTTAAATTGGATCATGAGAAAGAGTTGATTACTGAAGTCTTTGTTGATGACATTATTTTTGGAGGAGATGATGATCTATGTATGAAGTTTGTTGATGAAATGAAGAGTGAATTTGAAATGAGTATGATTGGAGAGATGAAGTTCTTTCTGGGATTGCAAGTCACTCAGTTAGACAATGGTACTTTCATATCTCAATCCAAATATGTGAGAGTTTTTGAAGAAGTTTGGCATGGAAGACTCGAAGCTTGTTGGTACACCCATGGTAATTGGATGCAAGTTAACACAAAATGATGATTCTCCTAAGGAAAATCAAACAAGATACAAGTCAATGATTAGTGGATTGCTCTACTTAACTCAAACTAGACTAGAAATCATGAATGTTGTGTGTATAGTTGCTAGATATCAAGCTGATCTAAAAGAATCTCATGTGACTGCTGTGAAAAGAATTTTTAGGTATCTGAAAGGAACAATTGATTTTGGGCTTTGGTATCCTAAAGATGAAATGATACTTTTGAGTATCTCAGAGGGATGCTAGGGGTGATTACCCCTCCCGATATGAACTAGAGATGCATTGTATTTCATCAATCCATGCATTTCATGAACATATTCTTATCCGAATTGATGTTTCTATGGTTGCTACTCAGGGGGAGTAGTCAAATGTCTAGATATGTGGTTTAGATCTTGAATGTGGAAATATAATGCTTATCTTTGCCATTGATTTCAAAGGGGGAGAAGTGAAATGTGAAAAAAAACATGAGGAGAAGAGTTAGAATCTAAGGAGTAAGTGTTGATTGAGAATTGCGTTGATGGTATTTTCACATCGTGTGTTGCCATCAATGCCAAAGGGGGAGATTGTTGGATGTTGTGGTTGTCATTGATGTCAACACTATTAGCATTGAGGTATTGAAGGATGTATATGTTGAGGACATTGAGAAATTTGTTAAAGAAAGAGTTGCAGGTTGCTAGTGGAATAGTGAAGGTCATGAAGGTGTTTTGCTCAGTACGTTGAAGATCAGTTGCTATGTACTAAAGGGTTTATTGCTGAGTGTATCTATTTTATCCACCGAAAGTTTCTGAGGTCTGCATGAAGATTTGTTCGTGTTGTGAAGATTTGTGTTCTAATAGTTTTTCGGTGGCTTCAGTTAGTGTTCCTAATTGAAGTTGGTGTGATTCTAGTAATCTCAATTTTTTTGGATGTTTCTCTATTGGTTCTTGATGCTTGTGGATGCTTCTAGATCATGCTATATCTTTTTTGCATGTCCGCATTGATCAGTGTGCTCGTGGTCGGTGATTTTTCTCTTGTGTGTTCGAGTTTTTGTGTTCTTGGCTGACATGGTGGTTGTAGCGTGTTGTGGATCCTTGGAGATTAAAATTTGAATGTTTGGTGCACTCGAGGATGTTGTTTTGGGTCACAACATAATATTGGTCGATAGTGTTTGATTCGCATTGAAAATTTACTTGTAAATTTGGGCCGACATTGTGTATATGTTTTATATTTCATATTTTATTTTGTCCGACAGAGTTGTTGATGTAAATCCATGTTGTGGATATATAAGAGTTATTTTTTGAGCGAATTAAAGTGTGCATAAGTGTTAATGTATGCCAGAGAAAGTGCAGATGTGTGGATAGTGTTCTAATCATTCGATTGCAGAGCAGAGTGTGAATAATTTTGAGCGAAGTGTGAAGCAGTGTTTTTTGTGCTTAACTAGAACTATAATCGGGCTTTTGTAGAAACTATTTTCTCAAATCATACCCTGTAGATCTAATCCAAATTTTTGTAAGACAGCGTGTCTTCTTTGGGTAGTGAGCCCTCTTGTATTTGAGCAGTGAGCTCTAGGCAGTGTGCTTGAATGCATGTGCATTCCCATTATTATTCTTTATACTTTTAATAGGGTATAATATTGTGGACTGACATCCACCGTGGTTTTTCCCCTAACAGGGTTTCCATGTAAAAAACCTTGGTGTTCTCTGTGTTTCTGATGTGTTGATTGTTAATGTTTTACTGTTCATTCATCAGATCTGAGATTAAGTTAAGTTAAGTGTGAAATGTTTGAATATTCTATGACAACTGATTCACCCCCTCTCTCAGTTGTTTGTCCTTGTTTTACCAAAAAAATCAATATCAACAACCAATGAATGTCTTAACGAATATATCTTTCCTAATATAGTAGGCATCATTTTGGATATTACATACAACTATCTCTAGAAAGAGATATGATAGAATTTATGTGTTTTGTTAGTCGGTATTTTCTTTTGGTTTTATCTTTTGTCTCATTCCATCACTCACTCAACGCTACTTTGATCTTTAATATCTCAGTGTTTCTAGAGGGGGTACATAATGGAGTATAGTCATTGATTTCATCTATTGCGTCTATGGGATGTTTTTGTAATACGACATTGGTAAATATTTGCCTTGTGTGTGTAGGGATAGTCTCAAGCAATATAATAGCTTTCACATATCAATGATAGTAGGTAGCCTCTCTCTTGAGAATCCTAACCTATTGCAAGTATAAAGGTGTTGTCATTGATGTCAACTATGTCATGGAAGTTGGTTATTGATTGTATATGTCGAGGATATTGAGAAAATTGCAATAAAGAAGATCTATAGGTATTTAGTGTGCACTCCAGAATGTGCTCTATATTGCTTCTATGCTTGTGCAAATTTGAGGTATTGTTCATGGTTTTTGGTAGTTGCTATATCCAGAATTTGGGTCTCTGGATTATTGTACAGTGCAAGATATCTTCACCAATATGTGAACTATGCATTTATCTGTGTCTAGGTGTGGTTCAGGAGAAATTTAGTTGCTCCATATTTCTTTGTATTCTAGTTTCAGGACTTGCAATTCTGAGAGTAAGTTTATGAGGTTGAGTTCAAGTGAAATTTGTTGTTTTGAATGATTGGATTGTGTTAAGGATGCATGTTCTTAATTGTTTTATGTGTTTTACACTAGTGTTGGCTGACCTTGTATTAAACACTACTTATGAAGTTCATGGAAACATTTTGGGACTTATTTAGGTCCTCATTAAGTATATGTTTGGGTCACCTTGATTCTAATTCCATCGTAGAATGTTTTGGCGCCAACCTAATTTGAATTTGTAAATACAAATGATGTATGGATGACCTTGGATGGGTTTCAAGGTTGAAGATAGTATAAATACAAGTTGAGATGATGAAAGACAAGATAGATGAAATACATATGCTAGATAGATGTGAAATAGTGTGTGTGTGTGATGCGAGTTTGAGCAGATTAGTGCAAATTTCATGTTAGGGTTCTAAAAGCAGTGAGTTGAAGGCATCTGACATCTTTCATGTGAGACTATAAGAGTGTGAGCGAATTGTGGTGGAATCTCCATTGCATTGAGATAGTCTTATCTTAGTGACACTTATCTTCTATCTTCTTTGTAATTTTGAGCAGTGAGCCCTCCTTGGACAAGTAAGTCCTGTTTGGGTAGTAAGCCCTCTTTAGACAAGTAAGTCCTGTCTTGGCAGTGAGCCTTTGCATTTGGTTTTGGAATTATTTATATTGTGAGCTAATCCTCACCATGGTATTTCCCTCATTGGGTTTTCCACATAAATCTAGTGTTATTGTGTCTATGGTTTTACTTCTTTTAGTTTCTACTTCTGCACTTAATGATTAAAAACACTAGTAAAGGATTTGTGAATGGTTATTGATCTAACTTCTAGTGAAAGTTTTAAAGGTTAAAATTGCTACAACTGATTCACCCCCCCTCTCAATTTTCTTTCCCAACAATTGGTATTAGAGCTTGGTTCCTTGGAAGAGCTTAACCACTTAAGGAAGGTCTAGGATGGCGAACAAGATAGTATTGAGTTCCCTAAGTTCGATGGCACCAACTACACTTTCTGGAAGACAAAGATGGAAGGATATCTGGAATACTATGGATATGATGTTGAGAAGGCTTATAAGACTCCATACACTGCTCTTGCTAATGGTCCAAGTACTGCTGATGAGATCAAGGCACATGAAGCAAACAATAAGGAAAAATTCATTTTGAAGAACGGTCTTTCACATTTTGAGTTAATTAAAGTCATAAATCTAAAGACTACTAAAGAGGTTTGGGATGCATTGGAAAAGATCCATGAAGGAGATGAAAAGGTTAAATAAGCAAAGTTGTAGAATGTAGAAGCACAAATCAAGATCCTACGAATGAATGAAGATGAGAACATTAAATCCTATGTACAGAGAGTGGATGATCTAGTTGGTGGAATGCATGGACTTGGTGCAATAGTGGATGAATCCAGGATAGTAAAGAAGATTCTCAAAACTCTCCCTAATGCATATAGTGAAAAGGTATATGCTACTGAGGAATTTGTAGATTATAAGACCTATACTAAAGATCAGTTGTTGGGTACTCTAACTTCATTTGAAATGAGAAAGCATAGCTTGAGAAATGGATCGAAGACATAAACTACTTTTAGGGCTACAAAAGTTGAAGATACAGATGAAGAAAACTTTGATGAAGTGGAAGCTAACTTTGTAAGAAGAATGAAAAATGGCTTTAGTAAGTATCAAGGTAAGTTACCTTTCAAATGTTTTAGTTGTGGAGGAATAGGTCATTATGCTTTGAGATGTCCTAAAAGAGCTGAGAAGAATAAACATAAAGAAGGAAAAGAAAACAAAGGAAAGATGATCAAGAGAACATATTATGTAAATGAAGATGCTGGTATTTTTTATGATGAGTTTGATTATGGAGATTTTGATGATAATGAATTCTTTTTCTTGGCTATAAAAGATGAATCTACTCTTGCTAATACTGAAAGATATGTGAAGGAAAGTGCTCTAGAGAAAGTTGAAGGTATTGTGGTCTCTTCTCTTCATGCTAAACAAGAAAAGAACTACTGGGTTGTTGATAGTGGTTGTTCACATCACATGACTGATGAAAAAAGTAAGTTTGGTAAACTTGAAAAATATGATGGAGGCTTAGTTAAGTTTGGAGATGATATTAGTGCTAAGATTTGTGGGTTCAGGTTTGATGTCAAGCATAATATTGATGATGTCTACTATGTTAAGGGTTTAAGGTACAATATTTTGAGTGTTGGATAGATGTGTAGTAAAGGATATAAACATGTGTTCAAGGATTAAAAATGTGAAATAAGGAAAGGATTTGGAACCGTGGTTACTACTGGAAAGAAGTTTGAAGGAAATATTTATCAACTTGAGGGTGCAGATGGAAATTGCTTTACGCCTTAGATTAATGACAATTGTTTATGGAACCAAAGGATGTGTCATATGAATTTTGAAAATATGGTGAGAATCAGTGCAATACAAGCTATGAGAGATTTACCAAGGATTACAAAACCTATTAATGCTATTTGAAAGGATTGTCAGTTTGGAAAGCAAGCAAGAAACATCTTTAGGCCAAAGGAGCAATCTACTATTGGACTACTGGATTTGATTCATACAAATATTTATGGTCCTACAAGGGTGAAAAGTCTCCAAGTTGATAGGTATTTTATGCTTTTGATTGATGATTACTCTAGAATGACATGGGTTACCTTTCTTAAAGAGAAATCAGATGCATTAAACAAATTCAAGACATTCAAAGCTATGGTTGAAAATGAAATGGATATGAAAATAAAATTCTTAAGGTTTGACAGAGGTGGAGAATTCACCTCCAATGAGTTTAACATGTTTTATGAAGCACATGGAATAAGAAGGCAGTTGTCAGCTCCTAGAACTCCTTAGTGGAATGGATTTGTTGAGAGAAAGAACATAATGATTCAAGAAGCTGCTAGATCAATGATTACTAAGGAAAGTCTACCGGAAGTCTACTAGAGAGAAGCAATTCACACTATTGTTTATGTGTTCAATCAAGTTCAAGAAAAAGCTAACAACACTAAGACTCCCTATGAGTTGTGGTATGGAAATATTCCTATTGTAAAGTATTTCAAAGTATTTGGAAGCAAATGTTATATCAAAAGAGATGAAGAAAATTTAGGAAAGTTTGATGAAAGTTGTGATGTGGGTATCTTCCTTGGATACTCCCTTAGAAGCAAAGCTTATAGATGCTACAATAAAAGGCTAAGAAATATTGTAGAAAGCACAAATGTCAAGATTGATGAAGCATTGAATAATTCAATTGAAGTTGATGGATATGTATCAAATGAACTTGATTGTAGAGAAGTAGAAGAAGTTGTTGAAGAATAAGAAAAGTAGAATGAGGAAGAAGAAGCTCTGGTGGTCTCCCCAAAGACACCTAAATATGTGCAAAAGAATCATTCTGAAGATCAAATCATTAGAAACAAGAGGAAAGGTGTATTAACTAGAAGAAGAGTTGTTGCTACTATTGAAATAAATCTATGTTTACTTTCTATAGTTGAACCTAAGACAGTAAGTGAAGCATGTAAAGATGGGCATTGGATGAGAGAAATGGAAGAACTTATGCAGATTGAGAAAAATAAAACCCAAGAATTGGTTCCTAGACCGAAAGATAAAAAAATAATTGGATCGAAGTGGGTATTTAGAAACAAGTTGAATGAGAATGGAGAAGTGGTTAGAAATAAAGCAAGGCTTGTGTGTAAGAGTTACTCACAAGTAGAAGGAATATATTTTCAGGAGACTTTTGCTCTAATGGCTAGAATGGAAGCTATCAGAATGTTTTTGGTATTCGCTGCTCATAAGGATTTTAAAGTCTAATGGATGGATGCAAAGTTTGTATTTGTGAATGGTGAGCTAGAAGAATTATACATGGAACAAACAAAATGATTTCAATTGTCAAAACAATCTGACATGGTCTGCATATTAGAGAAGGATTTATTTAGATTGAAGCAAGCTCCTAGAGCTTGGTATGCAAGGTTGGATAGATATTTGATTCAACAAGGTTTCAATAAAGGTACAACAAATAGCAATCTATATTTTAAAATTGAAAAAGAAAAAATCTTGATAGTATTTGTATATGTTGATGATATTATCTTTGGAGGAAATGAAACAATGTGTAAAATGTTTGCTGAAGAAATGAAAAAAGAGTTTGAGATGTCTATGTTTGGTGAGATGAATTTATTTCTTGGGCTGCAAGTCAATCAAATAGATAAATGGATTTTTATTTCACAATCAAAGTATGTAAAAGAAATGTTGAAGAAATTTGGGATGGATGGTTCCAAACCAGTATGCACTCCTATGGTGACTGGCTGCAAATTGAGTAAGGGTGATGATTCACCTAAGGCTGATCAAAGAAAATAAAAATCTATGATTGGAGGAATACTATATTTAACTATTACCAGACCAGATATCATGCATGCAATTTTTCTTGTGGCTAGATTTCAAGAAGATCCTAAAGAAACACATCGTGCAGTTGTTAAGAGGACATTCAAATATCTAAATGAAACTTTGAATTATGGCCTATGGTATCCTAGGGATATTGATTTCACACTAAGTGCTTATACAAATGCAAATTGGGCAAGTTGTGTTGATGACAAAAAAAGTAAAAGTGGTGGTGCATTCTTTCTTGGTTGTAGATTGGTGTCATGGTTAACTAAAAAGAAAGATTTAGTTTCTTTATCCACAACATAAGTTGAGTATATAATTGTGGCATCTTGTTGCACATAATTTTTGTGGATGAGATAGACATTGAAGGATATTAGAGTAATGTATGATGATCCCATCTCTATTTTCTATGATAATACAAGTGCAATTAACATTTCAAAGAATCCAATGATGCACTCAAGGACAAAGCATATATCAATAAGGTATCACTTTTTGAGAGAAAAGGTCATGGATAATGAAGTAAATCTTGAGTATGTGCCTACAAAGGATCATATTGCTAACATATTTACTAAGGCTCTTCCTAAAGATACTTTTGAGTATCTCCAGGAGAAGTTAGGGGTTATTGCCCCTCCTTTCTTGAACTAGATGCATATGAAGATGCATCATTCCATTGGATCTATGGATCTATCATCCTTCTGGATTGATGTTTGGTGGCTACCTCTTAGGGGGAGCAAGTAGTGTTTTGTGTTGTCATTGTGGAGTTGGTTGGGTGTAATCCTAAGGGGGAGTATTCAATACTGGTAATGTTCTGAATGTCAAAGGGGAGAACAATATAAAATATATTTTTCCTTTTTCCCTTGATGTCAAAGGGGGAGAAAGTATCATGTGAAAAAGTAGGGAGGAGAAAGCATTCTGGAAAAGGAGAGATTGATGGTTTAGAGATGCTATGTTTTCTTTGATGTTTTTTCACATCATGTGTTGCCATCAATGACAAAGGGGGAGATTGTTGCAAGTATGAAGGTGTTTTCATTGATGTCAACTAGTTGTTGTTGTCATTGATGTCAACTATGCCATGGAAGTTGGTTATTGATTGTATATGTCAAGGATATTGAGAAAACTATAATAAAGAAGATATACAAGCATTCAATGTGTGCTCTGGGATGTGCTTTGTATTGTTTCCATACTTGTGCAAATCTAAGGTATTGTTCATGGTTGTTAGTAGTTGCTATATCTAGAATTTGAGTTTATGGATCATTGTACATTGCGAGATATCTTCACTAGTATGTGAACTATACATTTTTGTGTGTCTGGGTGTGGTTCAGGAGAAATATAGTTGCTCTAGATTTCTTTGTATTCTAGTTTTAGGACTTGTGGTTCTAAGAGTAAGTTTATGAGGTCGAGTTCAAGTGAAATTTTTTGTCTGGAATGATTGGATCATGTTAAGGATGTATGTGCTTAATGTTTTTATGTGTTTTACACTGGTGTTGGCTGACCTTGTGTTAAACACTACTTATGAAGTTCATAGAAGTGTTTTGAGGCATGTTGGGACTTATTTAGGTCCTCATTAAGTATATGTTTGGGTCTCCCTCATTCTAATTCCATCATAGAATATTTTGGCATCAACCTAATTTTAATTTGTAAATATAAATGATGTATGGCTAACCTTGGATGGGTTTCAAGGTTGAAGACGGTATAAGTACAAGTTGAAATGTTGATGAAAGACAAGATAGATGAAAGAAAGATGCGAGATAGATGTGAAATAATGTGTGTGTGTGATGCGAGTTTGAGTAGATCAGTGAAAATTTTGTGTTAGGGTTCTAAAAGGAGTGGGTTGAAGGAATCTGACATCTTTCATGTGAGACTGCAAGAATGTAAGTGAATTATGGTGGAATCTCCATTGCATTGAGATAGTCTTCTCTCTATGACACTTCTCTTCTATCTTCTTTGTAATTTTGGGTAGTGAGCCCTCCTTGGACAAGTAAGTCCTATCTAGGCAGTAAGCTCTCTTTGGAAAAGTAATTCCCATCTTGGTAGTGAGCCTTTGTATTCGGTTTTGGAATTCTTTATATTGTGATATAATTCTCATCATGGTTTTTCCCTCATTGGGTTTTCCACGTAAATATGGTGTTATTGTGTGTATAGTTTTACTTCTTTCATTTTCTTCTTCTACACTTAATGATTAATCACACTAGTAGAGTAAAGGATTTGTGAATGGTCATTGATTTAACTTTTGGTGAAATTTTTAAAGGTTTAAATTGTTGGCAACACAAGGGAAGACAACTGAGAGGGGGGGTGAATCAGTTGTCACCGAATTTCAAAATTATTAAACTTATTAATCCTTATTCTCATATCTAATCAATATCAATGAAAGCATGAATCAACAACACATCAGAAACGCACATAACACCAAGATTTTTATGTGGAAGCCCTGTTAGGGGAAAAACCACGGTGGAGGTCAATCCACAAGATTATACCCTATTAAAAGTATAAGAAGAATAAATGGGGAATACACATGCATTCAGGCACACTTCCTAGAGCTCACTACTCAATTACAAAGGAAGACACACTATCTTATAGAAAGATTTGGATTACAACCATTCGGATTTTGAACTGAGAAAATAGCATCTACTAAAGCCTCATTATAGTTCCAGTTAAGCACATGAACACTTCTTCACTCTTCTTCACACTCTTCTTTGCCTTTGAATTATTTGAAAAATATTCACAGACACACATAGAAGCAAACCCTTTCACACTTCAATTCAGATACGCAATCTCTCTTATATATCTACAACATGAAATTACATTCGCTACAAGTCGGTCACAAAGAAATAATAAAATGAATACAAATTGTCGGCCCAAAACAATAGATAATTTTTAGTGTGAATCAACCAAGGTCGGCCACAACATAGTGAAGACCCAAATCAACATTTTCAACACAAAAAAACTTCAATTAATTTCTCCTTGAAGATCCACAACATGCTTCAACACCTTGTCGGCCAAGAACAAGAAAAACATGAACACATAAGAGAAAATATTGGATCACAAGCACAATGATCAATGTGGATGTGCAACAAAGATAGAGCACGATCTAGAAGAATCCACAAACATTATGAAACATCAGAGAAGCATCTACAACAATTGAACTAACTGGAATCACATAAATCTCAATCAGAAACACCAACTGAACCAACATAAAAACTGTCAAAATGTAAATCTTCATAACTCGATCAAATCTTCATGTGGATCTTTGAAACTCAACATGGATAAACTAGATATACTCAGTAACAAACCCTTTAATCCACAACCTTTGATCAACAACGTACAGAACTCACCGACAGATAGAACATCACTTCACCATTGACAACCTACAACTCATTTATTACAATTTTCTCAATATCCTTGACATATACAGCTTCAAATGTACTAATGCTAATAGTGTTGACATCAATGACAACCACATATCAGAAAAAAAATCACAACATCCAACAATCTCCCCATTTGGCATTGATGGAAACACATGATGTGAAAAACACCATCAACGCAACTATCTCTTAACACTTACTCCCCCTTAGGTTCTGACTCTTTTTCTCCTCAACTCTTTCACATGATCTTCTCCCCACAAGGCTCTTTTCCCCAGATAATCACCATTTTTTCACATTACTCTTCTCCCCCTTTGACATCAATGACAAATATCTCTAAGCTCTGAACCACATCTAAATTTTTGAACCATCTGACTACTCCCCCTAAGTAGCATCCACCACAATATCAGTCTAAAACAAGATATGATTATGAAATGCACAAATTGTTGCAATGCAATGCATCCTTAGTTAGTATTAGGAGGGGTAATCACCTTAACTTCCCTATGAGATACTCAAAGGTATCCTTAGGAAATGACTTTGTAAAGATATCAGCAATTTTCTCCTTAATAAGCACATACTCCAATCTGACTTCCTTTTCACTTACATTTTCTCTCAAAAAGTGAAACTTGATAGATATATGCTTGGTCTTTGAATGCAGCACCAGATTCTTATAAATATTAATGCCACTTGAATTATCACATAATATAACAATAGGCTCATTATACACAACTCTGATATCTTTCAACATTTGCTTCATCCATAATACTTTAGTACAATTGTTAGTAGCAACAATGTATTCGACCTCTACAGTAGATAAAGAAATGGAATTATGCTTTTTACTTAACCATGAGATTAGCTTCTTACCCAAGAAAAATGCACCACCACTAGTACTTTTTTTGTCATCCACATCTCCTGCCCAATCAACATCAGTAAAGGCACACAAGGTAACATCATCATCTTTACCATACCATAGACCAAAGTCAATTGTTCCCTTCAAGTATCTAAAAATTATCTTCATAGCAGTCACATGAGATTCCTTAGGATCGGCTTGAAATCTATAACCTTGTAAACTTCTAATTCTAGAGGGACCACAAAAATTAGTATGCACAAGCTCCAAAAATTCATTTGAACAATGTTGTTTGCTCTAAAATGAAATTCTAGTTTACTTTCCCAACTGACATTCCTTGCAAATGGCATTAGTAGGTTTTACCAACTTAGGTAGATCTCTCACAGCCTTAGTAGAACTTATCTTGACAATGTTATCAAAGTTAACATGACACATTCTCCTATGTCACAACCAACTTTCATCAACTTGAGCAATCAAACAACATTTACTAGCAGCATTCAGATGAAATATATTACCTCTTTTTTTTGTACCTGATGCAATCACATTTCTAGAACATCCCAATATTCTACACTTTCCATCCTTGAATTGAAGATTGTAACCCTTATCAACCATCTACCTGACACTCAAAAGATTATGCTTCAAGCCTTCCACATACAGAACATCATCGGTATTATTCTTACCATCAAGAGAAATGCATCCTCTACCACAAGTCACACTAGTTGTGTTATCACCAAATCTCACAACACCACCATCATACTTTTCCAAGCTCACAAAATTACTTTTATCTCTTGTCATATGATGTGAACATCCACCATCAATCACCCATTCATCTTTCTCTTCAACTCGAGCAGCTAGGGCTTTCTCCACATTTGTACAACTAGCAGATTTAGTAGACACATGATTGTTTTCCTTGATAGCAATAAATATCCATTCATCTTCACCTTTATTAGATTCATCATTTGTCACACCTTCATCAGTGGCATAGTAACACTTCTTTTGAAATTTATGCTTTTTATGTTTCAATTTAGAATCTCTTTCCGGACACCTTGATGCAAAATGGCCTATCTTATTGCAAGAAAAATATTTAAGAGGCAATTTTCCTTCATACTTACCTTTTCCTCTCAGTACCCTTTTGACAATAAGTTCTTTCAGCTCTTCTAGCTCTCTTTCTTCTTCTTCAATCTGTCTGATTTCATCCTCATACTTGAATGTCTTTATAGATGAACTCTCACCCAGATCATATCTCTATCTATCTCTTCCAGAAGTAGTAGCCTTAAATGAAGATTCAACCTTAGGAAGGGCATCATGAAATTCACTCAACTCAAAAGCAGTCAGCTTACCAACCAACATATCTCTGGTTACATTTGTTACAGTCCAAAGCTCTTCAATATCACTAGCTTTTACTTTATAAGCAACAAACAAGGATCTAAGCACTTTAGCAACAATCTTTGATTCTTCCAACTTTCCACTAGTACATCTGATACCACACAAAAGTTCATTCACTCTTTGCATGAAAGTAGTAACATTTTCATCATCACCCATTCTCAAGATTTCATATTTCCCTTTGAGACTCTACAACTTAGCAATCTTCATATTAGCATCTCCTTCATACAAAGTTTCCAACGTTTTCCAGATCTCATAAGCAATCTTCAGATCCATAACATTTGTCATCTCAGTATTAGTTAAAGTACTCAAAAATGCTTCCTTAACCCGGATACTATACTCAAAATCCCTAATCTCAGCAGAAGTAGTAGGACCATTCAGTGGTATAACATACATATTACTCGTAATGCTCTAGTAGGGTTCACCAATGCATCTCAAATGGCACCCCATTTGATTATTTCACAAAGAATAATTTGTTCCATCAAATCTCAGACTATCCTTCTTGTATGTCACCATCCTAGATCACCTCAAGCTGTTAAACTTATTTCAAGGAACCTTCTTTGATACCAATTGTTGGCAACACAAGGGTAGACAATTGAGAGTGGGGGTGAATCAGTTGTCACTAAATTTCAAACTTATTAAACTTATTAATCCTTATTCTCATATCTGATCAATATCAATGAAATCATGAATCAACAACACATCAGAAACACGCATAACACCAAGATTTTTATGTGGAAACCTTGTTAGGGGAAAAACCATGGTGGAGGTTAATCCACAAGATTATACCTTGTTAAAAGTATAAGAAGAATAAATGGGGAATGCACATGCATTCAGGCACACTGCCTAGGGCTCACTGCTCAATTACAAAGGAAAACATGCACTGTCTTATAGAAAGATTTGGATTGCAACCATCCTGATTTTGAACTGAGAAAATAGCATCTACTAATGCCTGATTACAGTTCTAGTTAAGCACATGAATACTTCTTCACTCTTCTTCACCTTTCTTCACACTCTGCTCTTCCTTTGAATGATTTGAACAATATTCACACACACACAGAGAAGCACACCCTTGCACACTTCAATTCGAATAAAAAATCACTCTTATATATCCACAACATGAAATTACATTTGCTACAAGTCGGCCACAAAGAAATAATAAAATGAATAAAAACTTTCGGCCCAAAACAATAGATAATTTTTAATGTGAATCAACCAAGGTTGGCCACAACATAGTGAAGACCCAAATAAACATTCCCAACACAAAAACACTTCAATTAATTTCTCCTTGAAGATCCACAACACGCTTCAACACCCTATCGGACAAGAACAAGAAAAACATGAACATGCAAGATAAAATCTCGGATCACAAGCACAACAATGACCGCGGACATGCAACAAAGATAGAGCATGATCTAGAAGCATCCAAAAACATTATGAAACATCAGAGAAGCATCCACAACAACTAAACTAACTGGAATCTCATAATCTTTAATTAGAAACACCAACTAAAGCAACATAAAAACTGTCAGAATGTAAATCTTCATAACTCGATCAAATCTTCATGTGGATCTCTAAAACTCAACATGGATAAACTAGATACACTCAGTAACAAACCCTTTAGTCCACAACCTCTGATCAACAATGTATAGAACTCATTGACGGACAGAACATCACTTCACCACTGACAACTTGAAACTCATTTATTACAATTTTCTCAATATCCTCGACATATACAGCTTCAAATGCACTAATGCTAATAGTTTTGAAATCAATGACAACCACATATCAGTAACACAATCACAACATCCAACAAAAATTTCTACAACTGATTCACCCCCCTTCTCAGTTGTCTTGTTCAATATAACCTCCCTCATGTGTTGGGCCATGGGGATCATCTATCCCTACCCAACAACCTCTAGATGTTGTCCCCACCCTCTCTCAGTGTCTCTCTCTTCCATCACCTAGGCTAGTTGGGCCTCCTCCTTGTATCTATGAGAGATTTATGAGTCTCTCTTGGCCGCTTGTTGATCACACTCTATCATCCTCTGGGAAAGTTGTATTGTCAAGTTGTCCTACTCTCTATGGTATCATCTCTCTCGTTTCTAGCCTAATCCCACTCTTGTAGAGTGACATGGATCCTAACATCATCTACATCTCCATCTCCTCCCATACCTCTGTCACCACCTATGAGAGCTTCAACTACTATAATTGTTATATGTCCTGATGTTGACCTCAATCCTCAGTGACTGAAACCTCAGCCTCTACCTACTACCTCTACCTTCAATCTCTCATTTTCATAGTATCCCTCCTTTCTCTACCCCCACTACTCCTCAATTGGGGTGTGTAAATTTGAGTAGCCACCTAGGAATCCACTAATCATCATAATCTACCATGACCCTAGGGTCATCCTCCCCATCTATCCATATCCATTGTAATCAAACTAACTAAATGAACTACACTACGATAACCTATGGCGAGGGCATAGGCCCTCAATTTACAATCTCCCTAGTGGTGTGTGTGAAGACTATATGGTAGTCATTGACCAACACATCCTGAGGCTCTCTAAATTATTTTAAAAACCTTATTAGGTAAATATATATCAAGAATATATATATCTACCCAATTAACTATCTAGTCTACTGTTAATAAGGAATATGTGTATCATCATCATCCCATGGCTCTATGTGTAACCATGGCTTCCATCTAAACTCAACCTTCTCATTGATAGGTCTCCTCCAATAATCAAGATTTCCCATCCTACATTAGGTCAATATCGTTTCATACTTGTAAGTTAGAGGATAATCAAGTTATCTGATTGCCTCTCCTACTAGTCTAAGAACAACAATGTGATCCCAAGACTAAATGTGTAGAAGTGCAAACCTTGCAGACAAGCTAGTATTTGAATCATAGAGAACCTGATGCATGTCATGGTATAGGTGTGCAAGGATGCATGGTTACTATACATATACTTGGGCCTCCTCCATGATCAACTCCAAGACCCTACCCCAACCAATTGAAAAGCCCCTCAATTTCCTGTCAAAAATGATATTCCTACATATGAGGCCTGCTATTACTATAAATGGGTTATCCACGAATTTGATGTACTATTGTAAATCGATTTATCTACCATCGATGTCTAGATCATCATCACCCAATACCCTCTCATTCATCTCTATACCATGATATGTCTGATTAATAACTCTCATCTCATGAATGGGTACTCGTAGAATGTGCTAGACATCCTCTAATGTAAATGATGCCTTGCTTGTCAGAAGAATGAAATACAAAGTATTGGATCACCACCTCCCTACTAGAGTAGTCATAAATACTCTGTGAGCTTGAATCTCTGGCATATACACGATGTAGTATAGGTTGACAAATCCTAAGAACTCTGCATCCATCTCTCTAAAATTCCTCATCCCATCGAGAACCTGTGGTCATTTCTCCCACAATAGGGTAGGATCCAAAACCACTTGCAAGAATAACACCCACAACATTAATTTCGTAAAAAAATACAAAAAAATCTAAGTTTGATAAGCCCTAGAACAAAATCAAGCTTTTATTTAAAAGCGTCACTTTATCATAGTTAGAAGTAGACACTTTTTTAAAAGTGTCACTTTACCAAATTCATAAGTGAGCATTTTAACAAATGTATCACCTTATAATAGTCAAAAGTGAACCAAATTTATGGATCTGCTCACTTATGCAAAATTGTTTCACTTTATGTAGAAGTGTTGTGTTGGTGTTCAAATACAGTGCGTTAAGTTGCATAAGCATCGATCCTAGATCAACATTTTTATTATCCTATATTTGGATAGCATTTAATTTACCTAGAACTATGTGCATAAGCATAAAGGTTAGATACATACTGGGGGTCTACTCCGACAGGCCATTGGAACTATCATACTATGTTTGTGTGATGTGGGGTATGAACTATGTGAGCCATAACGTGAAGGTTTTTGAAGCATGAAATCAGTCAAAGCTCTCAAATCTCTAAACTTAAAGGGTAAAAATGAAATGGAAATATTTCCCAATGCATATATATGGACCCTAAAACCCTAGGTTTCATCCTCCATCTTCCTTTAGCCTATACCTCATCATTTTCCTTTCCTTGATTAGTTTATAGGACCCCTAGGACCCAGTTTTTCACCTCTTCTTTGTTGAACCAATCCCATCATCCTGTCATGAGCCAGACCCAAAAATTTATTTTTCTGGCCGACTTCTTAAGGAGGCAGCCTACCATCCTCCCATCCTTCCTTTGCTTGTTGGGTCATAGTAGGGCATCATAATTTAAAAAAAAAAATCCAATCAACATGTCTTTGAAACAACACAACAAATACATTATATCAAAGAGGGGAAAAATGTAGACACCTAAAATTATCTAGTCACATCACACATTCTTATTTACTACATTTTGTTTTTTTCCTTATTATCTCCTGATTTCTTAATTTAACTAAATAATTTTCAATTATTTGATTAAATTTCCTAATTTCCTCTATTAATTGAATAATTGATTTTATTTAATTAATTCATCATTTTCATCATGTTCCCTCTTTCATATTAATTAAATAATTTTAAATTATTTAATTAAATTCTAATTTATATCTCCCCTATTTTGATTAAATAGTTTCTTTTTATTTAATTAAATATTAATTTTTCTCTCTCCACATGATTAAATAATTTTCAAATATTTTAATTAAATCCTAATTTTCCTCTCACCTCGCAATTAAATAATTTTCTCAATTGTTTAATAACTAACTTTCCTCCAACTTACTACATATGTCATATTCTATTTTCAAAAAGGTAATATTCTTTTTTCAAAATATCTTCCCTCTAAAATATCTTTAACCAATTTCCTTGAAATTAGGAATATTTTGAGATCTCATTCATTTTCATCTCTTGATCTCCTTGATTTAATCTTAGTTGTTGATCTTCATCTTCAATATGTTAATAAGGCGCTAGACAACTAATGGGGGGTGAATCATTTGTCCAAAAATTCAAACTTGAAACTTCAACACATCAATTCCGCAATCACACTATTCTGTTATTAAGTATGAGCATGAAACACAAATAACATAAAGTAAAATCAACACAATGAACACCAAATTTTTATGTGGAAAACCCAATGAGGGAAAAATCATGGTGAGGATTAATTCACAATATAAAGTAGTTTCAAAACTAAATTTATAAGGCTTACTGCCAAGGGATCAGTACCCTGAATAGGACTTATTGTCTAGATACAAAAGCTCATTGCTTACAAGGGAGGCTTACTACCTACAAAGGATTCACAAAACAAAATTGGGCTTCACATCCAGAATGAACTGAGAATAGCACACCTAACCAGTGTTGATATAGTTTTGGTGATGCTCAATAGACTGACTTGACACGCTTCATCATTTTCGCTCATCTTCACTTTCACATTTACTACTACTTCATCGATCACACTTATTCACACACCTATGTTCTCTAAAAAACTATCCAACAACACACATATATATACTTTTTCTATCTGCAAGCATCAATTAGGTCGGCCTAATTAGATGCACTTCTTATTTACCAAAAATACCAACATGTCGGCTACAAGTATTGACAAAATTTTCCCAAATAGCAATTCAAATGCTTAAAACACTATATCATGTCAGTATAGACCTAAGATAGGTCGCACATATATCTGCATAACAAAATTAATTCACCATATCACAATTATTCCAAGAAGTCGGCTAGGGATAGACTTCATTGCAAAAAGTAAACAACAGAATAATGCCAATACGCCATACGAGCACTCGAGCACAATAAATTTTGAATGTACATGCCTTCAGCAACCATAAACCATTTCCCAAAACTGTAGGCACCAACTACCAACTGTGGAGGATTGTGGACTAGAATACCAGCGAGTGTAGCTTGAATATCGGTTCAGATACTGGACCAAGATACCAAATCAAACACAGACTTAGACTTGCAATAACAACATGGTGACATCAATGACAACACAAAACTATAGAGATAATCATTCTTCTTCATTCTTCTAACAATATCCCCCTTTGTCATTGATGGCAACATGTGCCAAAATTAAAAAAAAAAAACTCTCCTCCAATTTCTCCCAACTTTCCAAATCTCTCCCCCTTTGACATCAATGGAAAAGGGCGACCAAAAAGATGTAAACATGGTGACATCAAAATTGCAAAAAGATTCCAATTCTTCCAAAAACTTTCAACAACAACAATTCAATTTTTCTTCATCTTATTCAAATTCCTTCTTTCTTTTCTTCTTTTCCAAAAAACAAACAAAACAGTAGAAATTGAACATTCAGGATTCAAGTAAAAATGACATTCTTCACCTCAAACACCTTCTTGTACCTTTCTTTGATAACTGGATATAACTTCTTCCAGTTGAATGCAACTGAATCCATTCTTGTGCAAATGCTTTCCAATAGAGCCAACAAAGAAAATGAAGATGACCAATATGAGTATTGTCTTTCACAATCTTTTGCATCAGTAAGAATTCCAAAAAGATGGTCTAACCGGACCTCAACAATCTCCTTAAGGAGCTAGAAAGTCTTCACCACATCATCTCTTTGTCTCTGTACAACAATCAACTCAACTGTAATTCACCAACTCTCAGCCTTTGTTTCCCTTGTTTTTCTTCAAATATATCAAAGTTCTTTCCGATGTTGTTCACCTCAGATTCAATTGCTTCAATCCTACTTCTGAAATTGTCTACCGCAGCAGGCTACCAAAGATAATATTTGTAGATATCTGCATTTCTTTGTTTCCAAGATAAGTTCAGATAATCTCTGCTTAGCTTTAGTACATCTCTTTTCAACCAAGGCTTCAAACTTATGACTTTATGGACCTTCAAGCAACATTCTTTCTTCAACAATCTCAAGTAAGGAGTCAGAAACAATTGATACATCAATACCTTTTTGAAGTAGATATTCTACTAGAGCGTCATCGATTTTTAGTCTATCAATAGGAGAGGCTACATTCCATATCTCAATAATCTTCCTCATCTTTCCTTTAACCAACATAAACTGGATGTCATCTGGATCAGAGAATTTAGATCTAGGCAAGGATTATTTTTCCTTCTCTTCTGAAAAGACAATGATGTCTTCAGATGTAGCTTTTCTTTTCTTCAATTTTGGAGGGGAATCACTAGTGATAGTTTCCAATTCTCTTTTACCGGAGGATGAACCCAATTCAAACTGACTTGGTGCTAACATACTGGAGGATAGAGTTGTTCTTAAAGATGTGAAATATGATTTGCACACACTTACATTATCTTCCAATGCTTCCAAGTATCTGTAGACTTGTTTCCCAATAGGAATACCGGATTCCCACACAACATTTTCTTTTCCCAGTAGGGAGCTCAAAAAGTAAAAGACCAAGCACACAAGCAAAGATCAAAACCGAAAGGGATAACCCTCAACCACTTCCATTCAGACATTTTTAGATAGATTCTCAAGTAATAGGTTACACAAATCAAACATCCTGTTCTCCTTAACCATCATATGTGCAATATAAACTGCAATAGCTGATGTCGAGCCTTCACAATTTCTAAAATGGATTTTGTAAGAAACACCATATGCAACATACCTTATAGTCGAATCTACAAGAGTGTTTATCAATAGAGCTCGTGGGTCTTTGTTAATGCCAGCAAGTTCCTCCACATCTTTGTATTTCACGGTTTTCTTTCCAGGAAGATCCCCAATACTGCATAAGCCAGTAATCACTTTGATCACTTCCTTCGTAATTAGGTAGGGTTTGTCTAATACAATAATGTCATTCTTGAAAATGATTCAACAAGAAAAAAATAAAATCTTTATCAGCAAACCACAAAAATTCTCCCCACAAATCCATACCTAGGGTTTTAATGCTCTATAATTTGTTTTCCTTCAGCCCTAGTTCCATTTCTTTCATCTTTCTATGATCAAATTCTTCCAATTCAACTACTTTCAACTTTAGTGGAATGTCACCACTCGATCCTCTATGCATTGCCATGCTTTCTTGAATTCATTAATGATTAATTGAAACTTCTTCATTTTCCTTCTTCCCTTTTTCAACCTAAGAAATGATTCCTGATTACTTGTGACAATTTCTTTGAATTCCTTTAAGAATTTCTTCAAATTGCTTCAATATTGCTTCGAGATTGCTCCAAGGCACTTTACAGACTTTTCAAATGCTCAACTAATCAAAAGGCTTACAATTTTCATCTTATACGCCATCAATTTTCCTTAGGACACATTAAATGCGACAAACATCAAAAAGCTACTAAAAACATTCTTCTCAATATAGAAAACCCTAAATTCAGTCTGCAAAGTATCATGACAACATGTTTTCTTCTGATTCCTTTTCCAAAACCTTTGATTCTTCATTCTTCACATTCCATCCTTGTATCAGCCTCTGACACGCCATTTATCTAGGGGTTTTTTATAATTTTCTGATAATGCTCCCCCTAAGACCATGTCAGGCCTAATTCCTAGAGGAATCGTCCGTATCAGATGAGGGTACAGACACATCAACAGTTTCAAGTTTTTTTTCTTCTTTCTTCTACCATATCTTGTTCATTTCTTTCTTTATCTCTTATTTGTCAATCTTCTTTATCGGATCATTCTTCTCTACCGGAGCGAACTGCTTTCCCGTCTTACTTCTACAAACCTTTGAGATTTCCTAGTTTATTACAATTAAAGAAGACAACATTTTTTTGATTAGTCTGATCTCCATTACTTCTCGATCTACATTGATTTGCTCTGTGTCCATATTTATTACAGGTATAGCAGTCGCCATTAAAGGATTGATTCATTATGCCTCCATTAAACATGTTCATCATTACTTGACTAATCATTCTCACCTATGATTTGCATTAGATGGATTTATGTCCAAAATTCTTACATTCAAAACATTGTTCGTTGAAGGGACTAGAAAATTGGTTCTTCCTGCTCCTGCATTATGTTGCCTTGTGACCATATTTATTATAGGAAAAAAAAAATACCATTGAAAGAGGGATAACTTTGTGCATTAGGTTGTCTCACAGGTGGTCTCCTTGTAAAATATCTTGAATTTCTTTTCTGCTTCCCTTTGTCCTGAGTCATTTGATTTTCCTTAGAACTTTCACCTGCATCATTTCCCAAGCCACATTTTTCTTTACTTGGTTTTTGTCTAGCAAGTAATTCTTCAAGCTTATCAGAGCTGGATCTAAAATTATTCTCACAAGGTTTTTCCTTTTCCAGTTCTACTCTCAAGTTAACTACATCCTATTCAAGTTTAGAGCATTCATCAGATTTGTTTTGCACCATTGTATTCAGACATTCTTCAATTCTCTTATTTTCTTCTACAATCACTTTTAGTCCAATTATCTCTTATTTCAGTTGCTCACTTACTTCTTTGTATCTTTCCTTGAATTTCTTCAATTGTTCTTTCAACTTTCAAACACATTCATTTGCTTCATCAAGATTCTCTTTCAGATCTTTGTTTTCTCTTTCTAACATATCAATATCTTCAAGAGTTGTCTGAAGCTCTCCTTTATCATTCATTTTTTCCATCTTCAAGATCTCCCTCAAGCTGTTAGGCTATTTTGGAGGGACCAAGATTTGATACCAATTTTTAAAAAGGCACAGGACAACTAAGAGTGGGGGGTGAATCAATTGTCACAAAATTCAAACTTGAAACTTCAACACTTATCAATTCCACAATCACACTATTTTGTTATTAAGTATGAGCATGAAACATAAATAACAGAAAGTAAAATCAACACAATGAACACCAGATTTTTACGTGGAAAAACCACAGTGAGGATTAACTCACAATATAAAGTAGTTTCAAAACTGAATTTATAAGGCTTACTGCCAAGGGCTCACTGCCCTGAATATGACTCACTATCTAGATAAAAAAGATCACTGCCTATAAAAGATTCACAAAACAAAATTGGGCTTCACAACCAGAATGAACTGAGAATAGCACACCTAACTAGTGTTGATATAGTTTTGGTGATGCTCAATAGACTGACTTGACACACTTCATCATTTTTTCTTTTCTTCAATTTCACATTTACTGTTGCTTCATTGATCACACTTATTGACACACCTATGTTTTCTCAAAAACTGTCCAACAACACACATATATATACTTTTTATATCTGCAAGCATCAATTAGGTTGGCCTAATTAGATGCACTTCTTATTTACCAAAAATACCAACCTGTCGGCTACAAGTATTCACAAAATTTTCCCAAATAGAAATTCAAATGCTTAATAGTCTATATCATGTTAGCATAGACCTAAGATAGGTTGCACATATATCCACATAAAAATAATAATTCACCATATCACAATTAGTCCAAGAAGTTGGCCAAGGATAGACTTCATTGCAAAAAGCAATAAACAAAATAATGCCAATACGTCGTACAAGCACCGAAGAACAATAAATTATGAATGTACATGCCTTCAACAACCATAAACCATTTCCCAAAACTACAGGCACCAACTACCAATTGTGGAGGATTGCGGACTAGAATACTGGAGAGTGAAACTCGAATACCAGTTCAAATACTAGACCAAGATACCAGATCAAACACTGACTTAGACTTGTAATCACAACATGGTGACATCAATGACTGTTGGAAAAACAAGGTATTTAAAATTTTCAAACTTTACTTAACTTAATCTCATATCTAATGAATGAATAGTGAACCATGAACAATCAACACATTAGAAGCACAAAGAACATCAAGATTTTTTATGTGGAAACCCTGTTAGGGGAAAAACCACGGTGGATGTTAGTCCACAATATTATACCCTGTTAAAAGTATAATGAAAAATAATGGGAATGCACATGCATTCAGACACACTACCTAGAGCTCACTGCTCAAATACAAAAGGGCTCACTTCCCAACAATACACAGCAATACAAATTAGATTCGCAGCGTATGAACTTAGAAAATAGCTTCTACACAAGCTTGATTATAGTTCTAGTTAAGCACAAAAAACCTTCTTCACACTTCGCTCAACCTTCTTCTCACTTTGCTCTGCAATTGAATGAATAGATCAATATTTGCACACTTTCTCTTCTCTGGCTTTTCTTCACTTCATACACACACACTAACTTTTCTCAAAACAATCACTCTTATATAATCCGCAACATGGATTTACATCAACAACCTTATCGGCCAAAAATACAAAACATATTTACAATGTCGGCCCAAATTTACAAATAAATTGGCAATGTGAATCAAACATTGTCAGCTAATATTATGATGTCACCTAAGAAAATATCCTCGAGTGCGCCAAACATTCAAATTTAAATCTTTAAGGATCCACAACACATTACAACCATCATGTCGGCCAAGAACATGAAAACCCGAACATACCGAGAAAAATATTTGACCACAAGCACACGGATCAACGTGAATGTACAACAAGGATAGAGAATGATCTAGAAGCATCCAAAAACAACAAGAACTAATAGAGAATCATCCATAGCAACAAAAATTACTAGAATCACATAAACTTCAATCAGGAGCACTGACATAACCCACAAAAATACTGTCAGAACACAACTGTTCATAGCACAATCAAATCTTCACGTAGACCTCTGAAACTTCTGGTAGATGGACTAGAAACTCTCAACAATAAACCCTTTAGTCCACAACAACTGATCTTCAACATACAAAACAAGAAACCTTCATGATCTTCACTGTTCCATTGGAAACCTACAACTCTTCCTTTAATAATTTTCTCAATATCCTCGACATATACAACCTTCAATACAATAATGCTAATAGTGTTGACATCAATGACAACCACATATCAGCAACACAACCAAAACATCCAACAATATCCCCCTTTGGCATTGATGGCAACACATGATGTGAAAAACACCATCAACACAACTCTCAATCAACACTTACTCCTCCTTAGATTTTGATTCTTCTTCCTTAACCTCTTCTACATGATCTTCTCCCCACAAGACTCTTCTCCCTAGATAAGCAACATTTTTTCACATGACTCTTCTCCCCCTTTGACATCAATCGCAAACATAAGCATTATCTTCCCACGTACAAGCTTTGAACCACATATCTAAACATCTGACTACTCCCCCTAAGTAGTAGCCACATAAACATCAATCCAGATTAGGAAATATCTTATGAAGCACATAGATTTGTTGGAAAAAGTGCCTCAAACATTACAGGCTGAAACCTCCATTAGAGCCAAGTCGGTGTGACATCCTATTTGTCTAGCCGACAAGTAGTTTGTATCATCATGTTTTGGATAGGTCGTTGTGACCCTGAAGAAGTCTTGCCGAAAGGTTACACGGTGGAGTCTATCACTGTAGCATGATGTATTCGGTATGACCTTATAGCACTTGGGAGACCTCTAGCCGAAAGGCCATTCAATCGTGCATCGGGGAGACTCTTGGTGACTGTGATCTTCGGTGAAACTAAAGGTTCTCGCTAAGATGTCTCAGCGAAGTGTTAATCTCTTGTCGACAGTGTATGTATTGATGTCTTCAGGATAACCCTAATGTTTCAGGAAGACGTCTTAGCGAACAGTGAATGTCATACCGATAGGGATACACTTGGGAGTTATCGATGTAACACTAAGACTTCATTATGAAGTCTAGGCGATATACAAATGTCTTACTATCAGAGACTCAAAGGTAGATCATTGGAGTGACTCGGCACGCTCAGTGAGAAGTCTTAGCGAGAGTTAAATGTCTTGCCGATAGCTCATTGTGTTGGAAGCCTTTGGTATAACTTAAAACTATCGGAGAAACCTCTTAGCGATGGCGAATGTCTTGCCGATAGCCGATGGCTATCGGGGTAGCTCTTGGCGACAGTTGGTCATTGGTGAAACATATGGATTTTGGTATGATGTCTCGATGAAAGCCAATTGCCTGGCCGACAGGTGTATGTTTTCGATGTAACTTTAGTGTTTCGCTATGACCTTCTGGCGAAAGCGATAAGTCAAGGTGACTACATGTTGACTCGGTGTATCTCTTGGAGCTCGATGTAACATCTTGGCGACTACAGAGGATTTTTGCGACATCGATATGAAGTATAGGTGGCATCGGCGAGACACTGTTAGTGTCTCACCAAGATGCCAGTGCATTACGAATTATGTTGACCGTCTGACTGTCATACGTGGAATCTCGTGGACGAATAGAGGAAGCCGAAAGTGAACCATTAGCAGTTGGCTCGTTGCGACAGTTCTGTGAGAAATCTCAATAGTTAGGAAACACCATGGATATAGTTGGAAGTTGCAGACGCTTGGGGGTTGGATTTGTAGTTTGATCAATAGTGAAGTGTGAAGAATTATAACTGTATCAGTAAAGGATTTAAAATCTATAAAGGCTATAACTTGGATGTTTTCTGTTCAAAGAAGGTTCATGATGAATGTTGCTATATAATGACACCAAAAAGATAAGTCTAGAATTGTATGTAATTTTGATTACTATAATACAAAGTGATTTCTCTTGGTGTGGTGGGTTTTTCTCCCGTAAGGGTTTTCCCACGAATATCTGGTCTTCATGTGTGTTTGTCTAATACTCTATTTTTGTAATCTGTTTCATAGTGCATCTCAACTTGACTGTAATTAAAAATTTAAAAGTACTTCTGCATTCTTTCCTGAGGTATTGACGTTAGGAGAATTGTTTTCCGCATCTAATTTTCCTTACAAGTGGTATCAGAGCCTGGCCAGTTGTGTTATCCTTAGGGGTACATTGGGTTTTTTGTGTAAATACTGTTCAGTGGGAGTTTTGTAGAGATTGTTTTTTTTTCTATTTACAGATTAAGATGTCTAGTTCATCTGGGAAGATTGAAATAGAGAAATTCAATGGCAGCAACTTTGAATTGTGGAAACTCAAGATGGAGGATCTCTTAGTAGATCAAGACCTTTGGCTTGTCGTGTCTGGAACTAAACCTACAGGCATGAAGCAAGAAGAATGGGACCTTGCAGATAGAAAAGTGAAGGGGCTGATAAGGCTTTGTTTGGCAGACTCAGTTCTTCTCAATGTGCATGAAGAGAAGACTGCTCTCTCTTGTGGAAGAGACTGGCATCTATTTATCAAGGGAAATCCTTGGTGAATAAGTTGTTCCTGAGAAAGAAGCTCTACTCTTTGAGAATGCAGGAAGGAGGGTCTGTAGCTGATCATTTGAATGCATTTAACATGTTGCTTGCACAATTAACATCTGTTGGTGTAAATATTGAAGAAGAGGATCGTTGTATGCTTATGTTATGTTCTTTGCCAGACTCGTGGGATCATCTGGTGATGGCTATTGGGAGTACAACATCCAGTTTCAAGATGGAAGATGTTGTTTCTTTGCTGTTAGAAGAGATGAGAAGAAAATCTTTTGAGATGGTGAAGGAGGCTCTTGTTGTCGAGGGTCAAAGGAGAAAGGCAAGAAGAAGGACAAGAAGTCCAAATCGAAATCAGGGGAGATCAAAATCTCCTAGCAAGAAGTCCAAGGTGAAGTGTTGGAACTGTGGGCAACCTGGTCATGTCCGAAAGGATTGTAAAGAGAAGAAAGAAGAAGAAGGGCTCTTTTGATAATGGTTCTTCTCATAGTGATGGTGATGCCTTCATTGCAGCCTTGGCTACACAAGCATCGATGATGTCTGGCTGATTGATTCTGGAGCATCATTCCACATGACATCTCACAGAATGGTTCACAAAGTATGAAGAATACGATGGTGGAAAGGTGTACTTAGCGAGTGATTCAACCTTGGAAATTGTTGGTCGTGGAAGAGTCAGAATCCAATTCTCTGATGGCAGAATAAAGGGGATCAATAATGTTATGCACATACCAGGTCTGACTCAAAATCTATTATCTGTAAGTATGCTAAATAATATCGGAGTACAAGTCTTGTTCTCAGGAAGTGGCTGCAAGATGACTAGAGGTTCAATGGTGTTGGCTAGAGGTGCTCGAATTGGTACCCTGTACAAGCTGGATGCACAAGTTGTTCAATGTAACAGTGTCACTTCGAAGTCATTGAAAGCTGCTCATGGGTAAAGAGGGAAATATCCCTAATTATGTAAACTCTACGGAAGTAAAACTTCCTGCAGAGAAGACTATGCTTTGGCATCATAGGTTAGGCCACATAGGAGAAAAAGGTTTAAAAACCTTGAAGAACAAAAATATTGTTGAGGGGCCTAAAGATTGTAATTTTGAATTTGAATTCTATGAACATTGTATATATGGAAAGTAGCACCGTGTTTCATTTTATGACAGTCCTCATAAATCTTCTGGTTTGTTAGATTATATCCATTCAAATGTGTTTGGTCCAGTGAATGTCCCTTCATTGTCTAAATCAAGATACTATGTGTCGTTCATTGATGATTATTCAAGGAGAACATTTTTTTATTTTTTAAAAGGTAAATCAGAAGTGTTCAGTCAATTTAAGGAGTTTAAAAATCTTGTTGAAAATCAGACTGGTAGAAAAATAAAATGCTTAAGGACTGATAATGGCGGTGAATTCTATTCTGATGAATTTGAAAGATACTGTAAAGACCATGGAATCAAATGACATAATACTACACCTTATACTCCACAACAGAACGGAGTTATAGAAAGGTTCAATAGGACAGTGATGGAGAGAGCACGAAGTATGCTTAGTAGTGCTGGTTTGGAGGAGAAGTTCTGGGATGAAGCTACTGCTACTGCATGTTACTTAGTTAATCATTCTCCAAACTCTGCTCTTGTTGATAAGACACCTATGGAAGTGTGGTCTAGTAAGAAGCCCTCTCTTAGACATATTAGAGTCTTTGGCTGTGAAGCATATGCTTATGTGCCTGATGTAAAAAGATCTAAGCTGGAGAACAAGGTTGTCAAATGTATTTTCATTGGCTATAGTGCTAACATTAAAGGATACAAGCTTTGGAATCTTGTTACAGAGAAGGTTGTATACAGCAGGAGTGTAATCTTTTGAGAGCTGAAACCTTCCACCTTGGATCTGTAGTCAAAGACAAAGTCTGAAAATAGTAAGGATGTAGCATCAATTCCTCCTACACCAGAGAAAGAGAAATTGAAAATTCAAAACGTACCTGAAACTGAGGAGAGCTCAAGCTGTTCTAAAAGTTCTGAAGAAGAAGAACCTCAGCCTCAGCCAGTGAGGAGGTCAACCCAAGAAAGGAAGCAACCAGATAGGTATGGGTTCTCATTAATTGATTCTACTTGTGCCTATACTTTGATTTCTAGTACTGATGAGCCTAGGACTGTGAAAGAGGCATTTAAAATGTTTGATTCAGACTCTTGGTTAGAAGCCATGGAAGAAGAGATGGCATCATTGGATAAAAATGAAACTTGGAGTTTGGTGCCCTTGCCTAAAGGCAGAAAACCTGTGGGCTGCAAATGGGTATTTAAGAAAAAGATTGGTCTGGATGGTAGTGTAGAAAAATACAAGGCAAGACTGGTTGCAAAGGGTTATTCCCAGGTAGAGGGAATTGATTATGGGGAAAATTTTTCTCCTGTAGCAAAGCTGACGTCCATTAGATTTCTATTGTCACTTGCAGCAGCATATGACTTAGAGGTTGAATAGATGGATGTGAAGACAACATTTCTTCATGGTGATCTTGAAGAAGAAATCTATATGTCCCAGCTTGAGCACTTTGTTGAGAAAGGTAAAGAAAAACTGGTATGCAAATTAAAGAAGTCTCTCTATGGGTTAAAATAATCACCTAGAATGTGGTACCAGAAATTTGATACATTTGTATTATCTTTGGGATTTGTGAGATCAAAATCTGATCACTGTGTATATTATAAAGCTGAAAGTGATCAAGTACTTGTTATTACTCTTTATGTTGATGATATGTTGTTCATAGGAAATAGCAAGCTAATGATTTATGATCTTAAGTCTCAGTTGTCTGCTAAGTTCGAAATGAAGGATCTTGGTGTAGCAAGGTATATTCTGGGGATGGAGATAACTAGGGATAGGAAGAATAGAAAGCTTTGGCTCAGTCAGAGTAAGTATATCGGACTGTTCTTGAGAGATTTTGTATGAATGATTGTAAGCAGTTAGTTGTTCCAGTCATGCAGGGAATGAAGCTATCTGTTGAGGACTGTCCAAAATCTCCTACTGAGATGGACGACATGACCAGTGTGCCCTACGCTAGTGTTGTAGGTAGTCTTATGTGTGCAATGGTTTTACAAGGCCAGACATTGCCTAAGCAGTGGGAGTACTTAGTCGATTTATGGCTAATCCAGGAAGAATACATTGGGATGCTGTGAAGAGAGTGTTTAGGTATTTGAAGGGAACTTTAGATTTTGCATTGTGTTACCATGGGAATTCGGTTGAATCACAAAGAACTCTTAGCATTCGGGGATATGTATATTCTGATTGGCCAGGGGAAATTGATAGCAGAAGATCCACCAGTGGATACGTTTTCATGTTGAATGGTGGTGTAGTGAGTTGGATGAGAAAGCGGTAGGCTATGGTCGCTTTGTCCACTACAGAGGCTGAATACATGGCAACTACTCATGCTTGTAAAGAAGTTGTATGGTTGAACCGTTTGTGTTCTAACATTGGTTTTGATACAAGGGAAATAACAATATTATGTGACAGTCAGAGTGCTATTTGTTTGGAAAAGAATCCAACTTTCCATGCCAGGACGAAACATATTGATGTACAGTACCACTTTGTACAAGATATGGTTGAGGATGGAAAGGTTAGTTTGGAAAAGGTTGATACTCTGGAGAATGTTACAGATGCATTGATGAAGCCAGTGAGCATAGACAAGTTCAGGTGGTGTGCAAGTTCAATGGGCCTTAGTGCCCATGATTTTCAGTAAGTTATGATGTGCTCTGGAGGTGCCTGTATGATCTTCGTCAAGTGGGAGATTGTTGGAAAAAGTGCCTCAAACATTACAGGCTGAAACCTCCATTAGAGCTAAGTCGGTGTGAGATCCTATTTGTCTGGCTGACAAGCAGTTTGTATCATCATGTTTTGGATAGGTCGTTGTGACCCTGAAGAAGTCTTTCCGAAAGGTTACACGATGGAGTCTATCGCTGTAGCATGATGTATTCGGTATGACCTTATAGCGCTCGGGAGACCTCTGACCAAAAGGCCATTCAATCATGCATCGGGGAGACTCTTGGTGACAGTGATCTTCGGTGAAACTGAAGGTTCTTGCTAAGATGTCTCAGCGAAGTGTTAATCTCTTGCCGACAGTGTATGTATTGATGTCTTCGAGATAACCCTAATGTTTCGGGAAGATGTCTTAGCAAACAGTGAATGTCATACCGATAGGGATACACTTGGGAGTTATCGGTGTAACACTAAGACTTCGTTATGAAGTCTGGGCGATATACAAATGTCTTACTATCAGAGACTCAAAGGTAGATCATCGGAGTGACTCGACAGGCTCGGTGAGAAGTCTTAGCGAGAGTTAAATGTCTCGTCGACAGCTCGTTGTGTTGGAAGCCTTCGGTATAACTTAAAGCTATCAGAGAAACCTCTTAGCGATGGCGAATGTCTTGCCGATAGCCGATGGCTATTGGGGTAGCTCTTGGCAATAGTTGGTCATCGGTGAAACATATGGATCTTGGTATGATGTCTTGGTGAAAGCCAATTGTCTAGCTGACAGGTGTATGTTTTCGGTGTAACTTTAGTGTTTCGCTATGACCTTCTAGAAAAAGCGATAAGTCAGGGCGACTACGTGTTGACTCGGTGTATCTCTTGGAGCTCGATGTAACATCTTGGTGACTACAGAGGATTTTGGTGACATCGATATGAAGTATAGGTGGCATCGGCAAGACACTGTTAGTGTCTCACTGAGATGCCAGTGCATTACGAATTATGTTGATTGTCTGAATGTCATACGTGGAATCTCGTGGATGAATAGAGGAAGCCGAAAGTGAACCATTAGCAGTTGGCTCATTGCGACAGTTTTGTGAGAAATCTCAATAGTCAGGAAACACCATGGATATAGTTGGAAGTTGCAGACGCTTGGGGGTTGGATTTGTAGTTCGATCAATAGTGAACTGTGAAGAATTATAACTGTATTAGTAAAGGATTTAAAATCTGTAAAGGCTATAACTTGGATGCTTTCTGTTCGAAGAAGGTTCATGATGAATGTTGTTGTATAATGACACGAAAAAGATAAGTCTGGAATTGTATGTAATTTTGATTACTGTAATACAAAGTGATTTCTCTTGGTGTGGTGGGTTTTTCTCCTGTAAAGGTTTTCCCACGTATATTTGGTGTTCATGTGTGTTTGTCTAATACTCTGTTTCTGTAATCTGTTTCATAGTGCATCTCAACTTGACTGTAATTGAAAATTTAAAAGTACTTTTGCATTATTTCCTGAGGTATTGACGTTAGGAGAATTGTTTTCTACATCTAGTTTTCCTTACAAGATTGATGCAAGAAAATGCATCTTTAGTTCATATGAGGGGTAATCACCCCTAGCGTCCCTCTGAGATACTCAAAAGTATCCTTTGGAAATGGCTTGGTGAAAATGTCTACAATTTGCTCTTTGGTAGGCACATACTGTAGTCTGACTTCTTTCTCACTCACTTTTTCCCTTAAGAAGTGAAACTTGATTGATATATGCTTGGTCTTAGAGTGTAGCACCAGATTATTTGATATGTTAATTGCAATTGAGTTGTCACAGTATATGGCAATAGGTTCATCATATACTACTCTGATATCTTTAAGTATTTGTTCCATCCACATCATTTGAGTACAATTATTTGCAACAACAATATACTCAGCCTCAACAGTAGATAGAGAAATGGAATTCTACTTTTTGCTCAACCAAGACACCAGCTTCTTCCCTAGGAAGAAGGCACCACCACTAGTACTCTTCCTGTCATCTACATCTTCAAAATCAATACCTTCCATTTGTGAATACCCTTTACATACCAGTCTTGCTTTATTTTGGACCACTTCACCTTGTTCATTCAGCTTATTCTGAAAGACCCATTTAGTACCAATCACATTTTTATCTTTAGGTCTATGAAAAAGTATCCATGTATCATTATTTTCAATCTGCATTAGTTCTTCCTTCATAGCTTCCATCAAGTTTTCATCATTGCAAGCTTCATTGACATCTTTAGGCTCAATCTTGGAAATCAGGCAATACTCTTCTGCAATCTTTCTTCTAGTTTGCACACCTTTATTCTTGTCTCCTAAAATTTAATTTTTATAATGATTTAGCTTTACATACCTTAGAGTTTTAGGATTCTCTCAAACTTCTAGTTCTTCTGTTCCTTCTTCTACACTTGCACTTGTCTCTACTTTCTGACTACCTTGATTTACCAGAACAAATGGAAGTTGTTTTACCGGAACATATGGCACAATTTGGAGTTGATTTTGTGTCTGAGCATTCTTCCCTTTGTTTTTGTTGTCTTCCTAGTCATCTGCATCATATCCACAGTATCTGGATGATTTAGCAGAGTCCTCATCAACTCTAACATTTGCACTCTCAACCATTTTTCTTTGTCTTTTGTTAAAGCACCGGTAGGCCTTTCCTTTAGTAGAGTAACCTAGAAACATTCCTTCATCGCTTCTTGCATCAAACTTGCCTATGTCCTCATCTCTCTTGATGTAGCATTTTCTTCCAAAGATCTTGAAATATTTAACAATAGGCTTATAACCAAACCATAGTTCAAAAGGAGTCTTACTAGAATTACTATTGACATTTACCCGGTTTAAAGTGTCAACAACAGTGCTTACAACTTCACTCCAATAGATGTGAGGCACATTTCCTTCAATCATCATTGTTCTGGCAGCATCCAAAATTGTTTTGTTCTTCCTCTCTACAACTCCATTCTATTCAGGGGTTCGGGGAGCAGATAACTATCTTCTGATTCCATGCTCTTCACAAAAAGAATTAAACTCCATGGAGGTGAACTCACCACCTCTGTTTGACCTTAAGCTGATTTTCAGACCTTTCTCATTTTCTGCCATAGCCTTGAAACTTTTGAACTTTTCTAATGCTTCACATTTTTCTCTTAAGAAAGAAACCCATATCATTCTAGAGTAATCATCAATAAGCAACATAAAGTACCTTTCTCCATGAAGACTTATGAATTTGGAGGCACCACATAGATCAGTATGCACCAACTCTATTAATCCATTTGAATGATGTTGTTTGCACTGAAAAGAAACTCTATTTTGTTTTCCCATCTTACATTCCTTACAAATTGTGTTGGTAGGCTTCACTAGCTTAGGTAGATCTCTTACTGCTTGAGTGGAACTTACTTTGACAATGTTATCAAAATTCACATGACACAACCTTCTATGCCATAACCAGCTTTCATCTACTTGAGCAATTAAACAACTTTCACTAGTAGCATTTAGGTGAAAAATATTACCTTTTGTCTCTTTACCTAAAGCAATTACATTTCCAAAACTTCCAAGTATTCTAAATCTTCCACCTTTGAACTGAAGATCATAACCCTTGTCCACCATCTGTCTAACACTCAATAGGTTGTGCTTCAAACCTTCAACATAAAGAACATCATCAGTGTTATGCTTACCACCAAGACAAATAGATCCTCTGCCATGAATCACACCAGCATTGTTATCTCCAAATCTTACAAAACCACAATCATACTACTCAAGACTTACAAATTTGATTTTGTCACCAGTCATATGATGTGAGCATCCGCTATCAATAACCCACTCATATTTTTCTTCAATTTGGGATGCAAGAGCTTTCTCAACTTTAGCAGATTCAGTAGCCACCAGACCATTTTCCTTGATAGCAAGGAACACCCATTCATCCTCATTTCCATTGTCTTCATTAGTCACTCCTTCTTCAACATAGTAACATTTCTTTTGAAATCTAGATATGTAAGGCTTAGATCTAGGAATTATTTTAGGACACCTTGATGCAAAATGACCTATTTTACTACAAGAGAAGCATTTAATAGGCAACACTTCTTTATACTTACCTTGTCCTTTGCCTTCTTTCTTCACAATCAGTTCTTCCAAGTCTTCTACCTCTCTTTCTTCATCTTCAAGTTGTTTCATTTCTTCCTCATACTTGAATGAATTTTTGGAACACTCTCCCAGATCATATCTTTTCTTGTTTCTTCCGGATATAGTAGCCTTAAATGCAGATTCAGTCTTGGGAACAGATTCACCAAATTCACTCAACTCAAAGGTAGCAAGTTTACCAATCAATGTATCTCTTTTCACATTCGTCAATGATTTGGTTTATTCAATAGCATGAGCCTTTGCTTTGTAGGAGGCAGGCACTGATCTGAGCACTTTAGCCACAATTTCTTCCTCTTCTAGGGTACCACTGGCACATCTAATACCCATCACTATTTCATTTACTCTTTGCATAAAAGAAGAAATATTTTCATCTTCACCCATCTTCAAATTTCCTTACTTTCCTTTCAAACTCTATAGCTTAGCCATCTTCACATGTACATCTCCTTCATACAAAGTTTCCAGCTTCATCCACATCTCATGAGTTGTCTTCAGAACTATCACATTTGTCATTTCTGAATCTATTAGAGCACTCAACAAAGCTTCCATAGCCCTGACATTATTCTTAGCCTCTTTAATCTCATCAGCAATGGAAGGACCAATATGAGGAATAACATATGGATTCTTTGTAATCTTCTAGAAGGGTTCACCAATGCACCTCAAATGACACTCCATCCTAGCTTTCCACAATGAGTAGTTTGTTCCATCGAATCTAGGATTGTCCTTCTTGTATGATGCCATCTCAGATCACCTCAAGCTTTTAAAATTCTTCAGAGGAACCCGCTCTAATACCAATTATTGGAAAAACAAGGACATACAACTGAGAGGGGGGGTGAATCAGTTGTCACAAAATATTTAAATTTTTTAAACTTTACTTAACTTAATTTTAGATATGATGAATGAATAGTAAACCATGAACAATCAACACATCAAAAGCACAGAGAACGCCAATATTTTTTACGTGGAAACCTTGTTAGGGGAAAAACCACGATGGATGTTAGTCCACAATATTATACCCTGTTAAAAGTATAATGAAAAATAATGGGAATGCACATGCATTCAGGCACACTTCCTAGAGCTCACTGCTCAAATACAAAAGGGCTCACTTCCCAACAATACACAACAATACGGATTAGATCCGTAGGGTATGAACTGAGAAAATAGCTTCTACACAAGCCTTATTACAGTTCTAGTTAAGCACAAAAAACCTTCTTCACACTTCGCTCAACCTTCTTCTCACTCTACTCTACAATCGAATGAATAGATCAATATTCACACACTTTCTCTTCTTTGGATTTTCTTCACTTCATACACACACACTAAATTTTCTCAAAACAATCACTCTTATATATCCACAACATGGATTTACATGAACAACCTTGTCAGCCAAAAATATAAAACATATTTACAATGTCAACCCAAATTTACAAATAAATTTGCAATGTGAATCAAACACCATAAGCTAATATTATGATGTGACCTAAAAAAATATCCTTGAGCACACCAAACATTCAAATTTAAATCTTCAAGGATCTGCAACATGTTACAATCATCATGTTAGCCAAGAACATGAAAACCCGAACATACTGAGAAAAATCTTTGACCACGAGCACACGGATCAACATAGACGTACAAAAAGGATATAGAATGATCTAGAAGCATCCAAAAACAACAATAACTAATAGAGAATCATCCACAACAATAGAAATTACCGGAATCACATAAAATTCAATCAAGAACACTGACAAAACCCAAAAAAATACTGTTAGAACACAACTGTTCATAGCACGATCAAATCTTCACACGGACCTCTGGAACTTCCAGTAGATGAACTAGATAGTCGTAGAAATAAACCATTTAGTCCATAACAACGGATCTTCAATGTACAGAACAAGACACCTTCAGGATCTTCACTGTTCCACTGGCAACCTGCAACTCTTCCTTTAACAATTTTCTCAATATCCTCAACATATACAACCTTCAATACAATAATGCTAATAGTGTTCACATCAATGACAACCACATATTAGCAACACAACCACAACATCCAACAGTGACAACAAAAAACTATAGAGATAATCATTCTTCTTCATTCTTCCAACACAATCTCCACCGTTGATCAGATATTTGCATTTATATAAAAGAAGGCTTCATATCCATGAAAATCATTCACAATTCTCATAAGGAATTCATGACCATTTTTAGAGCACTTTTGAGCATTTGAGAATCACCATCATGAACTTCATCGTTATCTGGGCTTGTAGTATGTTTGGAAATAGAAATGACTCTTAGGATTGATTCCTTCACTGTGTCACAAGCTTCATCATGCCTTCCTAAAAACACTTTTACATTGTCCAAGGTTAACTGAATATCTAACAATTATCCATTGAAGCCACTAAAAAGGCTTGATCTTTGAACTCTTTTTGGATCATGTTGTTAAACTCCTAGACAACTGTATCTGAAGAGAGGACCTTTTGATTATCATCACACAACATACAAGGAAGCTCTTCAACTTTGTTGACAAGGTTCAAATTGTTGTCTTGGCTGACTTCTCGGGCACTTTACAAGCCTTCGATCAAATCTTTGATGACATTCACTTTGTATATCGTGCTCTCCTTAAACTCTACAATTATTTCCTAATTGGGAATAATCCCAGTTTCCACTAATGTATCCAATTTGAGCTCTTTTATTTTGACCCAATCTTGTAAACTATTTTCCATGCCTTGTTTCTCTTGAGAGAAAGCATCAACAATTTTGTCTAATTCTAATTTCATGGCTTCCATCTTTTCCATTTTCTTTACAGACAATCTCAAGAGTTTGGTACCTTGTGTAACCATTTGGTCTAATAATTCACTGACTACTTTTCCCTTTGTATGTACTTTCTCCACTTTTTGGATGATTAATGTTACCCAATTTTCACCTACAGGCTCAATCAGGCAAGGAAAAGTTGTGTTTCATATGTTCAAAAGGCTAGATGGGGGATTTTTGTGCAGGATTAAATCATGCATCTAATGCTAGGTCACAAGGAGCTCATTTGAAAGTATGCCTCAGTCAGATTTGGCATAGAATCCATCAAAGAAGAAAGTTGGCAAGACCCCTCTGGTGTCTTGCTGACTAGTAATGCATTTCATTTGTCTGAAATACCAATCACCAAGACATTTGGGTCGCTATAAGTCTTGTGTGTCTCTCCGATGCGGATGTCTCACCAACAATAGCCCACAAAGTTGATCTCGGGGAAACGGTTTTCTTTTGGCAGAAGGTCTCGACGATCATATAGAGTCTTGCCGACTAGTAGGGGTTTCGCTATCGGCATAAGTTTTTTCCTTCGGCAGGAAGTCTTGGTGACAATGAGTGGTCTCGGCGAAAAGAAGTGTCGGCAAAGGAAGGAGATCTCGACATAAGGTCTGGGTGAAGTCAAGATGTCTCGCCGAAAGGAAAGTAGCGTCGCTAAAGCGAGGAAAGCTTGCCGGGAGGTCTCATCAACAATGAAAGGTCACACCGACATGCCTAACGCCTTCGGTGTAACACGAGAGGCTCGGTAGAAAGTCTCACCAAAAGTAGAGGGTCACCCCGACGGGAAGCAGTTTTACAAAAGGAAGAAAGTCGCAAGGATGTCTCAGCGACCGGCCAAGGCCTCGCTGAGAATAAGTGATGTTGCCCTAGTGTTTCGCCGATGACTTGAGGTCTCACCGAAGAGGTGTGAGAGGTGTCACCGTAGGTCTCCCTTACTTTCTTGTGGTCTCGGGAAAGGTTGGTGCCTTCGACGTAATGTCTCGGCGAAGACATTTAATCTCGTCGACTGAATGGGGGCCTCGATATGTTTGCCTTCGGCAGGAGTCTCGCCGACAACAAAAAAGGGCCTCACCGAGAGAGCTTGACATCGGCATAAGATCTTGCCAACATGGCCATGTCTCAGCGAACGAAAGGCGATCTCAGCCAAAGGAGGTAGTTTCGCCATAATGTCTTGGCGAAACCTTTGTCTCTTGCTGAAGTGGAATGAAATGAGGCCTCGCCAAATCAAGGTGCCTTCGGCACAACCTCTTGCCGACCAATGAAGGTCTCCATGACTAGGGGGTCTTGATGACTAAAGTGAATAGGTGGGGGTCCCACCAAGGAAACATCCAGTCTCGCTAGGAATTGGGGCTTTCACCATGGGGTCCTAGCGACTGTCCAAGTCTTGCCAAAGTGGGTGGCTTCGACATAATCTTGTGAATTCGATATGAAGTCTCCCCAACTCGGTGATGTCTCGCCGACAGTAAAGTGAATAGCTCGGAAAAAAGAAAGGACCTCGGTGTGAGGTCTGGGCGATAAAGAAAATTCATGCCTACTAAAAGATCCTCGCCAAAGCAAAGCACCTTCGGTATGATGTCTCACTGACCAGTAGGAGTCTCAGCGAATAGAGGAGAACTCGGGCAGATAGGAGGAGTTCGCTATGAAGTCTCAGCGACCGCGTGATGTCTCACCGACCAGAAAGTAAAGACCTCACCGAAAGAGCTTGACATCGGCATAAGGTCTTACCGATATAAGGATGTCTGGCCGACAGAGGGAAGGGAGCTCAGTGGTATGACTTCTGGAGACATTGGCGAAGGTCTCCCTGACATGAATTTCATCGATGTAGCGCCCAACTATCGGAGTGATGTCTTTCCGACATGATGTGGTCTCAGCGACAGAGGAGAGATCGATATGACCTATGAGCCTCGCTATGAAGTCTTCCCAACTTGCCGACGTCTTGCCGAAAGATGAGGAGCTCGGGTAGAGCAAAATGCATCGGGGTAACATCAATATATCTTCGCCGATAGAGGATGAGAAGAGTTCACCATGTTGTCTGGCCGAACATGATTGTCTTGGCGACCACAGAGGTGATATCAGTATGAATTTGCAAGCTTGATAAGAACTCTCATCGACTGTCACATGCTATGCTGATGGTTTCAGAGGAGCATAATCGCATCGGTGAGATACTTTCAGTGTCTCGCTGAGATGCGATTCTGACAGAAGGGGCTTTCAACCGCCCAAAGAATCCACGTGGAATGAACCAACCAATCAAAGAAAACCAAAAGCAAGTCATGGTGGTTTCACCAGGATGAAGGTGATTAACAGAAGGAAAAGCAACGTGAGCTTATGAGCATTCAAAGTAGCTCGACTGGGGGGAATTCAAAGATTGACACGAGGAGCAGAAGTGAATGCGGTGGTTGTAGAAAGATCAGGAAGGCTTCCCCTAAAGACCACTCCTAGAGATGACTCTTCACCGACATGGACACGTAGAGTGCAACATTCAATTTCATCAAAAAGATCTAAGTCAGATCTTTTTTGAGCAGATATTTTTGTAAGCCCTAAGGGGCCGACCTTACTTTTGTATATAAGGCATTTTTTTTTGCCTCTTTGAGGGGAGTTCTATGGATGCTTTTCTGAATTCTGACTTCTACAGTCCTCTCTCAGATTAGCAGAATTCTGTAACTCATTTTGGAGCATGTTATATAAAGCTTACCTTGATCACTGTTAATGTTTAGATTTTCATCTTGTTCTTGCAAAGTGTTGTGCATTTTAGGTTCATGATTAAGTTATTTTTGTGAATTTATTTCATTCCTTCATAACTTTATCTTGTGTTTCATGCCTTCCTTTACAAAAAACGTCGTTATACAAATCACAAATTGTGTTCACTTAGTTGCATAGGGATTCTAGTTTGTGAAAATCTTTCTTTCCTCTCCAGAAAAAGTGTGTGAATCAAACCTGTTTGTGAAACGTTAGTGCAAGGCTTACATAATTTGATGTGTAATCTTATGTTCATCATTAGTATTCAAGTGTAAATTGAGTATCACATTGTTCCTATCAATTCAGTGTATCACCTTAGTTTAGTTTCAATTTATGTACTCCTTCTCCCTTTCCCTTTATAGAATCAGTAGTTTAGGTGACACCAAAGGAAGCCGGCCTTCTCTGGAGGTTGACCTCTGCTCACAAGTGACCCACAGCTTTGGAGGTCTTCCCATGTTACACTGAGGTGTTGAACATCAGGTTCAATAGGGTACAATTTTAGGAGATAACAGTTTTGGTATGCCCGGTGGGACGATCGAACAGACAGTTTGGAAATTATATGTCTACTACTAGTTTTTGATATGCAGCCAGTAAATTTCAGGCCTTTCAGAGGTAAAATATAAGCATATCATGGCGACTCCAACTTCATAAAAACTGGTTCCAGCAGCCCAGGTGTCTGCAATTAATAAGGTTTGATCTTTAGGCTTGTTATTCCTCGTCTTATCTCTGCAATGATTAGTTATCAGCAATCTAGTGACTTGCCACCTCCATTCCATGAGCGTCATGTGTATATCTCCTCTTATCAGCCATACTATGCAGAACAGCCTACTATTTTTATACCAAATATCCCTATAATAGCTGACTACCAGCAGCCTCATCATGTTTTCCACCCTCCCATCCCTGCTCAGTCTTAATATCAGCCAACCTATGATCAAAATCAACCCCATGAAGAGGTCTTTGATGCCAACCAACATGATTATCTGCATAATCAGCCTCAAGAGCACCCCTACTAGAATATAATCGACCCGCTCCAACAGTTTGACCGTGTGTTGTGGGCTTTGATCCAGAAGTTTGAACATATGTAGATTAATGATGTAAGTAAGGTGTTCTCCTACATGTATGGCATGTTGGTTGATGTCAAGAAACAGAAAGAGCTTATTTCACAGTAGCAGGAGTTGGGATGTCAGGTTGAAGAAGATCTTGAGAAGGAGATAGCAGCCAAAGAGGAGCAAATGAAATTCTTATCTGCCTAGGTACAAGGTAGTCGGGCTTATTCAGAATATCAAGCACAAAGGTATGAAGCATAGGCAGCCCTTTCCATTCCTAGTTTCAGCTCACCTCCTCTTGTAATGTTGAATCATTTGGTGAAAGAGGATGCTTCCAGAGATAGGTTTCCTAGCTTTAAACAAAAGAAGCCTTATGAGCTCTTTAGTGAGCCTATCAATAAGTCTTCTACCCTAAGGATTCCAAGTTGGAAGGTCCCATCTCAGTCACCTTGTGAGTTTCCTTCACCTATCATGCAGCTCAAATCGTGCTCTGACGTCCAAAAAGTAAAAGAGGGGTAGATCTTTGACTAGTACAGCTCACTCAGCTCGAAGGAGACTAAAAATATTGATTTGCTGCATCTAGCTATGGAGGAATATAGAAAACAACAAGAAAGCATGGGTGAGTTGCTCATTGATGATAACCAACAAGACAATAGGGCCTTAATTTAGGGAGAAAAGCCTGAGCTTGAACCTGATATTATCCTCCAGGGTGAAAGCTTTGAAGTTTTTGAACATGTTGTGGTTGAAAAAGCTACTGTTGAGTTTTTTGAAGAGGAAGCTAATTTTGATCCTTATGAAGACTCAGAAGTAGTTGATAGTCATGATGAACTAGGACAATAGGTTCATAAACTTGAACAAATGCTGAAACAGCAGGAGGAGCCTAATGAGCCTAATTTGCAAAGTCATAACTGGTTAGAGGAGCTTCCATTCCATTATGCAGAGGAACCTGAGACTTTATCACCACTTGAATTGTTGTCTCCTTGCATTAAAAAAGAAAAGCCTAAATCATAATGTAACTCTTCCAGTGATGATGATAATTGTAAGCAGCTTCCATTCCAGTGCATAAAAGAGCCTGAGGTTGATGCGTTAATTGAAGATGTGATGGAGGAAGCTATCTCATTGTTCTCCATTAAAGAAATGAGCACTCTTTTGGGAAGGCATGAGCATACTGAGGAGG
Source organism: Sequoia sempervirens (assembly GCA_007258455.2). Taxonomy (NCBI): domain Eukaryota; kingdom Viridiplantae; phylum Streptophyta; class Pinopsida; order Cupressales; family Cupressaceae; genus Sequoia; species Sequoia sempervirens. The sequence continues at coordinate 17,797,957 of VDFB02000010.1, read as the reverse complement.
TTTCCATTTTTTCATCAAGTCAGCCATAGGGCCTATACCTTTCCAGACAGCAGGGTGATAGAATGGCAACTCATGAGAAAAAGATTAGCAAGGAAAGTGCAAGCTTTTCCATTACTAGAGGTTGTCCAAACCTAGCTCAGATGGAATCCAACGCAACACCAAGGACGAATCTTACACCCAAGCATGAGGGTACTGCTCAGGGGGAGTGCACTCAGGTTACCTTTCCACCTCATAATGGGAATGTTTACATTCCATATGAAAAGGTTAGTAAGCCTGAATATGTTCTGCAAGAGATCTTGCAACCATCGGTTGGATTGTCATGCCTGCTTCATTTCTCTTTAGTTGTTATCCAGCATAACAAACATTGTAAATTGTTTAGAAAGGGCAGTTATTTCACCCAACCTATCAATGGATTTTTTTGACCAATTTCTTACTAGTTAGTATAGGGTAGTTTTAGTTGTTATTCCTTTCCCTAAGTGTTGTTTCAACACATGTAAATAGTTTATTTCAGTTTTCCTTGTTTTCAATAAGTTTTTGAGTGTTCTAGTGAGTCTCAAGATGAGTTACAGCCATGTACAAAGCTGCTCTTGATCTTTTCTGAGTTGTCCCAATGACTCATGCCCAATGGATAAGCCTAGGCTACTGGTTTTATGTTTAGCAGGCAAACATCCAGCAAAGGTCGCTAGAAATGTTACCCAATTTTCACCTACAGGCTCAATCAAGCAAGGCAAAGTTATGTTTCATATGTTCAAAAGGCCAGATGGGGGATTTGTGTGCAGGATTAAATCATGCATCTGATGCTCGGTCACAAGGAGCTCATTTGAAAGTATGCCTCAGTTAGATTTGGCATAAAATCCATTAGAGAAGAAAGTCGGCAAGACCCCTCTGGTGTCTTGCCGACTAGTAATGCATTTCATTTGTCTGAAATACCAGTCGCCAAGACATTCGGGTCACCATAAGTCTTGTGTGTCTCTCTGATGTGGATGTCTCACCAAAAGTAGCCACAAAGTTGATCTCAGGGAAATGGTTTGCTTTCGGCAGAAGGTCTCGACGATCATATAGAGTCTTGCCGACTAGCAGGGGTTTCGCTATCGGCATAAGGTTTTTCCTTTGGCAAGAAGTCTCGGTGACAATGAGTGGTCTCAGCGAAAAGAAGTGTTGGCAAAGGAAGGAGATCCCAACATAAGGTCTGGGTGAAGTCAAGATGTCTCGCCGAAAGGAAAGCAGCGTCGCTAAAGCGAGGAAAGCTCGCTGGGAGGTCTCATCGACAATGAAAGGTCACACCGACATGCCTGGCACCTTCGGTGTAACACGAGAGGCTCGGCAGGAAGTCTCGCCAAAAGCAGAGGGTCACCCCGACGGGAAGTAGTTTTCCAAAAGGAAGAAAGTTACCAAGATGTCTCAGCAACCGGCCAAGGCCTCGCCGAGAGTAAGTGATGTCGCCCCAGTGTTTCGCCGATGACCTGAGGTCTCACCGAAGAGGTGTGAGAGGTGTCGCCGTAGGTCTCCCTGACTTGTTCGTGGTCTCAGGCAAGGTTGGTGCCTTCGCTGTAATGTCTTGGTGAAGACATTTAGTCTCGCCGACTGAATGGGGGCCTTGATATGTTTTCCTTCGGCAGGAGTCTCGCCGACAACAAAAAAGGGCCTCACCGATAGAGGGAAGGGAGCTCGGCAGAAAGAAAGGACCTCGGTGTGAGGTCTAGGCGATAAAGAAAAGTCATGCCAACTAAAAGATCCTCGCCAAAGCAAAGCGCCTTCGGTATGATGTCTCACCGATCGGTGGGAGTCTCAGCGAATAGAGGAGAGCTCGGGCAGATAGGAGGAGTTCGCTATGAAGTCTCAGTGACCACATGATGTCTCACCGAACAGAAAGTAAAGACCTCATCGAAAGAGCTTGACATCAGCATAAGGTCTTTCCGATATAAGGATGTCTGGCGGACAAAGGGAAGGGAGCTCAACGGTATGACTTTTGGAGACATCGACGAAGGTCTCCCCGACATGAATTTCATCGATGTAGCCCCCGACTGTCAAAGTGATGTCTTGCCGACATGATGTGGTCTTAGTGATAGAGGAGAGATCGATATGACATATGAACCTCGCTATGAAGTCTTCCCGACTTGCCGACGTCTCATCGAAAGATGAGGAGCTCGGGTAGAGCAAAATGCGTTGGGGTAACATCAATATATCTTCGCCAATAGAGGATGAGAAGAGTTCGCCATGTTGTCTGGCCGAATGCGATTGTCTTGGCGACCAAAGAGGTGATATCAGTATGACTTTGCAAGCTCAATAAGAACTCTCATCGACTGTCACATGCTATGTCGATGGTTTCAGAGGAGCATAATCGCATTGGTGAGACACTTTCAGTGTCTCGCTGAGATGCGATTCTGACAGAAGGGGCTTTCGACCACCCAAAGAATCCACATGGAATGAACCAACCAATCAAAGAAAACCAAAAGCAAGCCATGGCAGTTTCACCAGGATGAAGGTGATTAACAGAAGGAAAAGCAACGTTAGCTCAGGAGCATTCAAAGCAACTTGACTGGGGGGAATTCAAAGATCGACACGAGGAGCAGAAGTGAATGTGGTGGTTGTAGAAAGATCAAGAAGGCTTCCCCTGAAGACCACTCCTGGAGATGAATCTTCATCGACATGGACACGCAGAGTGCAACATTCAATTTCATCAAAAAGATCTAAGTCAGATCTTTTCTGAGCAGATATTTTTGTAAGCCCTAAGGGGCCGACCTTACTTTTGTATAGAAGGCATTTTTTTTTGCCTCTTTGAGAGGAGTTCTCTGGATTCTTTTCTGAAGTCTGTGACTTCTACAATCCTCTCTTGGATTAGCAGAATTCTGTAACTCATTTTGGAGCATGTTATATAAAGCTTACCTTGATCACTATTAATGTTCAGATTTCCATCTTGTTCTTGCAAAGTGTTGTGCATTTCAGGTTCATGATTAAGTTATTTTTGTGAATTTCTTTCATTCCTTCATAACTTTATCTTGTGTTTCATGCCTTCCTTTGCAAAAAAAGTCATTATACAAATCACAAATTGTGTTCACTTAGTTGCACAAGGATTCTAGTTTGTGAAAATATTTCTTTCCTCTCCAGAAAAAGTGTGTGAATCGAACCTATTTGTGAAATGTTAGTGCAAGGCTTACAGAATTTGATGTGTAATCTTATGTTCATCATCAGTATTCAAGTGTAAATTGAGTATCACATTGTTCCTGTCAATTTGGTGTATCACCTTAGTTTAGTTTCAATTTATGTACTCCTTCTCCCTTTCCCTTTACAGAATCAGTAGTTTAGGTGACACCAAAGGAAGCCGGCCTTCTCCAGAGGTTGACCTCTGCTCACAAGTGACCCACAGCTTTGGAGGTCTTCCCATGTTACACTGAGGTGTTGAACATTAGGTTCAACAGGGTGCAATTTCAGGAGATAACAATTAATTCCTCAATTCTCATTACCATAGGTTCAACTAACAAAAGACTAGGTAATATTCAAGATTATTACTGTTAGTTGTTCTGCCTTGGATTTATACTAAACCTTCACTTTCTTGACGGCATCAAATTTCTCAATGAGATATTTCAATGTGGATTGAGAATATTATTTTGTACTCTCATGAGTAATCTTCCCCAAATAAACTCTTGTGACAGAATAATTGAAAATATCCACCTCTTCCTTAGTCCTATTTGGAGGAGGTTGTGCCACCTTTGCATACCTATTACCTTCCTTGTCAAACAATAACCTAGAGAGGGTCTTTGCCTTCTTGATCTTTTTTTTTTTAGGTTCTAGTTTTGTGAAGTCAAATTCATCTATGGAGACAACTTCCTTCTTCCTGTTAGGTGTTTGAGATGAGAGCCAAGGTGGAAGTGGTGAGCTCTCTTTTGTATTAGCAGCCATGGTTTGAGTCGTCATTGTTGCATTCACAAAATTTGTTGTATCAATAGGAGTAGTGTTAGTAAAAAAAGTAGTAAGAATCTCCACACTTGATACTTACATGGACTTAAACATGAATTGTTCTAAGTCGGAATGATAAGTTATGTCAAATGACAATGATGAAAAACTAGTTAGAGACATAGGTGATCCTGACACATTGTCCAAACCTTGTTTAGGAATTTCAAAGATAGACCTTGAAGTGGATGAATGTATGGAATGGATTGATACTATGGGGGAATATTGACAATGACTGTAGGAGTGATTGTAGCAGATGGAAAGGGTTGATCAACTATTGTAGTAGAAGGTTTGGGGGTAGGTACAATAGTAGAAATGGGAGAAGAGGAGATAGGTGGTTCTTTAAAAATATTCTCATGAGGAGACAATTCTGATTCTTCTTTTTGTCCTTCCTCTATTTTCCTCTCCTCTTGAAAAAATTCCTCTTGTGCTTCAGCAGATGGCCCTTCTGTGGCTGCTTTTCTTTTCTTCTTACCACATTTAACAAGAAACTTGATCTTGGGCTTAGAGTTCCCACTAGAACTAGGAGCATCATTCTTGTTCTTCATCCTTAATTTAGATTTCTTACCTGCAGGATCTTGTGACTCCTCCTTTGACCCAGTGAGAAATCATTTCAATTAAATTCCCTTTTCTTCTAACCATAAATTGTTGTTAGCAAGAATTGGTTCAAACCTTTCTCAAATTGAAGTTACCTCCTTCTGTGACCATTGAATGGGGATAGAGGAGATCTTGCAATGTTGTTCCTCTCATAGGATGGATCTAACATGTCACCATCATCTTCCATTCCCTTTGGAATATCAGCAAAATATAGCTCTTCAATTTGTTGCAAAGTGAGCCTGCATTAATCCAACTTTCTTATTTCTTCCTCAGTCCTACATTCAGCCCACACATCTTCAATTCTCTGTACATGAACATGTACTTTCTTGATCTGATCCTTCATACTTCAGTAATCAAAATATAGCATTTTCTTGAACATTTTCAATGTGACCAACTACATTTTAGATTCAACAACTTTGGCTTTTGAAGAGGTTTGAATGGAATACCTACCAATTATCAATGGAGACTTGAATCTTGGCTTGTGGGAATCCATTTGTTTGCGATGAATTGCAAATATTTGTCTACACAATTCCATCAAGATAATTTTGTCACTAGGATATCATGGGAGTATGTATGGATATCCCATGAAACAACCAACTCTTAGATATGTGAAAGTGGGGAATTGCAGGTAGAGGCAACCATAATTATTTACCACTGCCCAAGCCTCATCCGAAACTCTTTTTCTTTCCAACTTGGGATCAAATGCAAAAAAAAATGGAGCAAAGAATGCATCATTTACCCTTAAAAAATGGTGAATTCTCCCATCAATAGTAATATTTTGAAAATACTTATATCTGAGAGTCACCCTTCTGCTTCCTTCTATCATCAACCCAGGAAAATTTCTCATAGTTGCAGTAGTATACACAAAGTAGGATGTCATGTAGAATTTTTGTGTTGTATGCACTTTGGTCAATTGATCATGAATGGAATCACTAATCTATTGGCCCCAAAAGATCTATTGCTTTCCCTTCTTTATGATCTTGATGTATAAATACATCCAGTCTTCAAATGTAGATGAGGAAGGTAAACCTTGCACTCTACTAAGAAGAGTGATCAGATCATTCACCTCTTCAATGAAATCACTGCAAGGGAAACTCTTGGCCATCTTGAGATATTCGACTGGGGACTCTTCAACCATTTGTTGTTAATCAACCTCTTAGTAGAATCTGGATCTTTATCATACTATTCCTATGTAGATTCCTTGGTGATTGATGCATACCCATCAGTACTAGGGAATATGAAAGCTTTGTTAGGAAATTTTTCATCTAACCTTATGACTATATCCCCATTGGCATCCTTGACACTTCTATCATTTCTATTGTAATGAGAAGAAAATTGAAGGAAAAACTCTAGGTTATGTGCCACAACAAGAAAAGAAGCCACCATCTAAATGTTACTTTGCACTATTCACCTCATTCCCTCATCTAATGACTACTTATGATTCCTTGTTACAAACTCAGACATATCAACATGCTCGATTTTAGTGTCTTTGATCTCATCTATATTTGATGAGACTAAGGTAGCTTGAAACACACCTTGGTATTTAAAATTCATTTATTTTCCCTTGCTTGAAGAGGGATCTGACATTTGGAGAGCAACTAGCAAGTGATTATGTCCTTACAGGAATGTAGACATGAAAATCTTGGAAAGTGTGCATAAGAAACTGGAAAGAAGGAAGAACGGTGAAAACTAGAACAAACCATAGAAATCTGCTTGAAATCCTATGAGAACTTTGAACTTGGAATTTAGAAGTGATGAGAAATAATGAGCAAGAAAAATCAAACATAAAAATGAAAATGCCAAGGGGAGAAATCGATTAAAAACCATTTTCAATGTCATTAAAACCGTTCATAAATGCAACTCGTGTGGAACCCAAGATTGTAGGGGTTGGAAAATTAAACTTCATAACAACTTTAATATGTGAATGATATGTAGGGTTGGTAAAAAATACTGACCTTGCACTTTTATTTTGTTTTTGCATTTTCCTTGCAAGGGCGTTGAATTTCAGCACTTCTACAAGGGCAAAAAAATTCTCTTTAAAACAAAAAAATTACATCTTGGTCTAAAATGCAAAAATTTTCAAACTGAAAAGGGTTAATGCTCAAAATGGCATTCTGAAGCTAGGGGACCACGTATAAGGGCAATAAATATCTACCTCTTTTTGCATGCCTAGAGTGTGTGGGATACGAAACAAACAAGTTGTGTAGGGGTTATTCCACAAATTAAGCTCAACTAAATTCGAGGATAACAAAGTCTTATGTCTTGGGTCTATTTGCTCAAAGGCTCTAAAAATCAACTTTTGGAGAATTTTATAAATTTAGGCACAAGTTAAAAGTGTCACTATACTTATCTAAAGTGCAATTGTATGTCTTAGAGGTGAAAAGGTATGCCTCAAAAGTGGTAAAGTATGCCCTAGAAGTGGTAAATTTTGTAATAGAAGTGAAAAACTATGTCTTAGAAGCATAAATTTGTCAAGAAAGTGCATAGGTTATCAAATCACACTTACTCATGATTCAAATCAAAAACACAATGTGCAGATCAAATGCATAACTTTGTGAATCAAAAGTTTCAAATGATAGCTCAGATGCACTAGTTGATAGGTCAAATGTGTAATTGTGTATCAGAAGCATAACATTAGGTATAAAAACACAATTATGTATATCAAATGTACAACAATATAAATCAAAAGTGAGATTCTCCTTGGGAGGCATAAAAACATATCAAAAATTAGAAGCACTACAAGATCTACTCAAATGCGTAATTTTATGCTTAGAAGTGTAACTCTATGTAATAATGGGTGACTTTTACAAGATTTGGATAAAAAAATTTCTTTGCAAGAGATGAAAAAATCATACACAATGGTTGATATTTTCCAAGGTAACAATGTTGAATGGAGTATACTTGTATTGACAAGAAAATACTCCAAGAATATTAATAGCCTAATTTTGATTCAAGTAAGATTGTTGAACTAGAGTGGGCCCAACCCAAGACACTATAGGATTATGCATGCACACTTCACTCTCAAGAGGGAATAGATAGGGGTCTAGTATCCCAAGGGATCACATTTTCCCTTTTTTGGAGGTTTTGACACCTTAAGTCGAAATAAATCCTCTCCTCAAGATGGTACTATTGGAATCAAGGAACACTGGGAGGGGGGGTGAATCTGTGTTCTGCAAAATTTAACTTTATTAACCTAATCTTTAAACCACTTATAGCATTGAACTACAAGTAAGATGCAAGAACACAGAAAAATCAACCACAACACCATAACGCAAGGATTTTTACATGGAAACCTTGTTAGGGGAAAATCCACGGTGGAGGTCAATACACAATATGAGTATACTCAAATAAAAGTGTTTACAAATGGGAAAGCACATGCATTCAGGCACACTGCCTAGAGCTCACTGCATAGATACAAAAAGAAGACTCACTGTCTTACAAAAGCATTTGGATTACATCTAGAAGATTTGAACTGAGAGAATGGCATCTGCTAATGCTTGATTTTAGTTCTAGTTAAGCACATCAATCACATTCTTGAACTTCTGTCTGATTTTTCTCTTCTGCTCTATCTGCTTTAATTCAGATTACAAATCCTTTTCTACACAAGTGAAATTGTGCATAATCTATCCACAATCCTTCTAAATTTTGCAACACACATTAACACACTTCGTACACACATCCAAATGATATAAACAATTGCTTATATATATTTGCAACTAAATATTTAATCAACCACATGTCGGCTTCAACAAAACATAAAATATTTACAAACCGTCGACTCAATCTATAGATAATTTTCAATGCGCACCAACCAAATTTGGCCACAACATAATGAGGACCCAAAACAACATGCTCAAAAACAAAACACTTCAAACAATTACTCCTTGAAGGTCCACAACACGCTATATTCACTTAGTCAACATTCTTGCACTGTTAGATAGAAAATCAATCAACCAGATCTTCTAACTTGCACACCAATTGATAAGAGGCTCTATGATTCAAGGATTACATATATCATACATCAAAATATCTTCCTTGAGATCCACAACTCAAAATGATAACAAAAAATTTGTATATGAATTGATGAACACAATTATGTCAGATGCTTTGTTCTAACTTGACAATTAATCACTTAGCTTCAATCTGACTTCTGGTATAAGCAACTATTGAAGTGCAGATCAAATCATTGACTAGGGTTACCATCAATGAAAACACCAGATGACATGTGCAGTGTCTCTTGCCAACAATCTCTCCCTTTGGCATTGATGGCAACACTTAGTGAAAAATGACTAAGTGTCGGATCAATACCAACATGAATACACTGCCAACCTTCAAAACTTCAAAACACAACTCCCCCTGAGATGATTATGACATTTTCACTATCCCACTCTCCCCCTTTGACATCAATGGAAAAGGCGGGAATCTGCATACCAAAAATCAAACAAAATTGCTATGAACAAACTACATATGTACAAACATGCTTCTACAACTTACATAAACTTGAATATATCTACAAAATTACTCTTCAATAGGCTCAAACTAGTGTCCCAACTCTTTTTGAGACTTTCCAAAATAGTCATGTGACCACAGAACAAGTAGGATTGCATCTCTGTTGACTCAAGTTTTGTTAGATCACTGACAGCCATAGCATCCTATGCTTCCTTCAATGCACTGAGTATTATCTCCATCTTAGGACCAATCAATCCTTTGAGCTCACAAACCCTTTCAACAATTCTGCCTTCTTCATGCTTCAAATTTTTAATTTTTTCAAGTAGGGATATGACTTGACCTTCTTTCTTATCAATAGAAATAGTTAGAGGATCAAATGCTTGAGAGATATCTGCTAACTGTTTCTCATATTCCTTCATTTTCTTTTCAGTGTCCTCAATGAACTTAGACAATGATAAGCATGACTTATAAATGTTTCCACCTTCAGAAAAAGGACCTTGAATATTCTTTACACAAGTAGCTAATAAATATTTATCATTGGCAATTATTCCCTTCAATCTACCGAACCTTTTAGCATCAAATTCCTTCTGAACCTTATCCATAGCTGACTTTTCAAGTGACTCAAAGTGAGTACTTATAGAATTGACAAGCTTCTTCAGCTGACCATATGGAGAATCAGATGAATCCTTGACCTATGTAGGCATGATCTTGGATACCGGATGCAAGACTCAACAACTCATTGTCTTCAATGTGAGATTTTAGTATTTCCTCCCTTGCCTTGGTCTGAGCAAATGACGCTACCTTCAGTTTCTCAATGGGAGATAGAGTGGCCAAGTTGATAGGACCTTTAACTAGTTTAGGATCAAACTCCTCCTGTTGCTCTTCCAAAAACTCCTTTACTTCCTTAGAAGTGTCTCTTACTTCCATAGGAATCTCTTTTACCTCAGCCTTCTTCTCTTCAACCACAAATTCTTCCTTGGCTTTAGGAATCTCTACTTCTTCACTTGACAAAACTTTAGGAGCTTCAGTCTCCATAGTAATTTCAGCATCTTGCATGTCAAGAGGATTCAGAGTATCCTCAAATGTGTCTTCTTTTCCTTCTTTTGTTACCCAGCCAGATGGAGCATCTTCACTATGAGCTTCAGAAACAACATTATATATGTTCTTTAACATAATTGCCTTAAGGATTTTCTCAATGTCTTTTGCCACCTCTTCAGTCTACCCAATCATCAGCTTGTTCACCTTTATTTTTCTCTTAAAATCCCTTTTGGCATCATTTAGAATTTTTTTCATCTCTCCTATTGACATCACCGAGCACGGATCAGCAAGTATACGTTCTCTCATTTGCTCTTCTTCAATTCTTGCATTCACTCTCCTCATTTCTAAGACTTCATACAGACTTTTAGGTAACTCAGAAATTATTTCAATGAGAGTCATATTGAAATTATTCAAATACTTTATTGTGGCTTCCTCAAGAATTCTTTGACTAAAACTATCGATGGTGTGATACCATTCACAAAGTGGCCTAAGATTACCATCCTTAATCAAGGCTTTTTCAACTTCTTCTACAGACATACCTAATTTATTAGTTTTCATCTTTTTATTTTCTTTCTCTTCACCAGAGGGCTTGTCCTTAGAGACTTTAGATGATTTTGACCATTTTGCTTAATTTCTCTTACCTCTTCATCAGATTCAGTTTCTTCATCCTCTGAAACAACAACATAGACTCTTGTGCTTTTATCCTTCTTCCTCTTTCCTTCTCTACCAGATGTCTTGACTTGACCTTTTACAGGGCTTGATTTCTTTGCAGGACCAAATGAGAGTGCAGAGCTCCTAGTAGATATAGATCTGGAAAAGGATGCTACTAGACTAGAAAACTCAGTTCTAGTTGGATCTCCTACTTTAGCTTGTTCTCTTTTCCTCCTAGCTTCCCTTACAACTTTAGTTGATATCCCCATGCTTTTTGCAAAATCTTCAACTTCCTTTCTCACCTTCCAAATTATCATAGGCTTCTTCAATTGTTCATGCACTTGCATATCCTTTTCCTCAAAGGTACCAAACCTTTCTTCTATCGAATCTTGAGGTTTACTTAGCAAGTGTTGAGCATACAACTCCAAAATTTGTTCCTCAACCTCATAACCTATAGGAATTATCCAAATTGTTATAGGTTTTACAACTTCAATTAAGCATTGATCAATATCAACCATGAAGCAAATTGTGTCCTTGTGCTTTTCCACAATAGATGTGGGAATCCTTTCCCTGGCTTGCATTTTATTCAGAAAACTTTTGAAATAACCCCAGATAGCATTTTTTCTAGCTTTGTTGTCACCAATTCCATACAAGATGTCTCTAATTTGAATAGCTACTGGTTTATCACCTTGCCAATGCACTTTTCCAACTCCTGAAACTTCATTCATGAAGTAGAAGAATAGAAACAACAACAAATTACCATACTTGAAAGATTTCTTCTTATCCTTCTTGATTTTTTCAAGATTCTCAATTAGTTGGCTTCGAAGTAACTCACATAGATCATATTCTTCATTTTCTTTGAACATCTGATATATTGCATAGATTGTTGTACTGAATACAAAATTATCCTGACTGGAGTGATATATTTTGTACCATAGAAGAAAATCTCACATCCACTTCAATAATATCATCAATTGTCATAGCTCTCTTGTAGAAAATTGAACCGGTTGCATATGTAACTATTTGATTCTTCACAGCTTTCAATGTGGGCAACCCACTGGATGAATTTAAACTAGTAAGAATCCTTATAGCTTACTTCATAATTTTAAAAGGATAACTTAACCACATGAACTTGACATGCACTCGACTCAATATATACCAAACCCATTCATTTTATTTGAACACGGGACATTTCACAATCTGAGTGAACCTCTTCTCCTCCAGAGTTTTGAATTCAATTTTTACACATAAATTTTCTCCCATAATATGATTGTTATACAAATTTAGCAACTAGGAGCTTCCTAATTCTTCAACATTTGCATGAATGTATTCCCTAATATCTTCAATATGCAAAACACCATACACAATGGAAGAAAATGAACCTAATGGTTATGTCTCAATGGATTTGAATGGGTGCCATTTGAATTTCAGATGGGGCCTATCCTTAATATTAACAACCAACGGAGCAGAAATTTCCAAAATTTTCAAGTTCACGAGTTTACAGATAAATAACTTTTGCCAGATTAGGGTTTGATCGCCAAAGTTCGTTGTAGAGTTCTCCAACCTTCTTCTCAAAATGCAATGTGACAAATGAGGGATAGAAATGACTGTTTATCATTCACTCACCTAATTTTCTCATCGCAATAAATGCTTTTACCCTAGGTCTTCTGGATACCCTATTTTTATAGACTGTGAAAGAAAATTCTTCTACGGACCTTCAATTTTGCACAAATTTTCTCCACAAGAGATCCCAAAACATCTACACATCACTAATTCAATCAATGCTATTTGCCACATTCTAGTACCAACTACCGACAAGGGGGTTAAAAGATTTTCTTGAGAACTCCCCCTAGGCCAGAGGCCTTAAACTAATTCCTGGAGGAATTTCCAGTACCAAATTCTAGCACTGGCTCATTTCCTACAACAGAAGGACTCTTCTTCACCCATGTCTTTTTCATTTGCTTCCTGATCTCATTTGTAGTAACTTTTCCTTTTCCCTTTTCATCCTTCTGCATGTTTTTCCTTTGATTTACCAGACCCTTTTTGCTTCTACAAAATCTAGCAATGTGACCGAATTTGTTGCAATTGTAGCACATCACATTTCTTTGTCCAGACCAGTTGTTCCATTGATTTTATCTTGATCTACATTGGTTAGCAATATGACCAAATCTATTGCAGGTATAACATCTAACATCTCTATTGAAAAAATTGTTTGGCATATTTATGCATTCAACTGACTTATGACCATACTTATTGCAATTGAAACACTAATCGGAGAATGATGGACCACTTGGATTCATTCTACTTCTACATTGAGCAGCCATATGACCAAATTTATTACAAAACAAAACAATAACTATTGAACCTTTGAGCATTAGGTTGTCTTACCAGATACCTTCTAGCTTTGTTCATCTGATCTCCTTGCCTGAATTTCCTTTGTCTAGATCCGGAACTTTCTCCTTTCTCATATCCAAGACCTCGCTTGTCACTTTCAGTCCTCTAACTTTTAATCAGTTCATCAAGCTTGGCTGAGCTAATCTTGAACTTCTCCTTGAATTCATTTGCAGTAGCAAGTTCATCTCTGAGATTTACAATTTTCTTTTCAAGCTCTTTTTCATTATTTTTGGATTGTTCCAATTCAAGCTCCAACTGATTGAATCCATCAGTAATTCAATTGCATTCTTCAGATTTCTCTTTCAAGGACTGAGCAAGATTATCTTCATTCTTCTTTCCGTCTTCTATCTCCTTGGTCATCCTCATCACAATAGATTCCATCTCATGCTTCAAGACAACATTATCTCTAGAAAACTTTTCACATTCTTCTATCTTTTCCTTCAAGGCTTGACTTAGGTGTTCACCTTCCATGCTCTTACTTTCTTTCTATTTAAGCTTATCACAGAGTTCCTTTCTCTTTTCCCTAGACTCATTTATTTTATCTTTCAATGATTGAATGAATTTCTCAACATTCATGAGGCTTGCCTACAATTCTCGTATTTCAGATTTGGACTAATCAAGATCATCTAGTGCCACCAAAAGTTGTTGAAGACTGCTTGAATCCATTGAATCACCTTCTCGAATCTTCCCCAAGCTTTTAAACTTCTTCTGAGGAACTAGGCTCTGATACCAAATGTTGGAATCAAGGAACACTGAGAGGGGGGGATGAATCAATGTTTTGCAAAATTTAACTTTATTAACCTAATCTTTAAACCACTTATAGCATTGAACTAAAAGTAAGATGCAAGAACACAAAGAAATCAACCACAACACCATAACACAAGGATTTTTACATGGAAACCCTGTTAGGGGAAAAACCATGGTGGAGGTCAATCCACAATATGAGTATACTCAAATATAAGTGTTTACAAATGGGAATGCACATGCATTCAGGCACACTGCCTAGAGCTCACTGCTCAGATACAAAAATAATACTCACTGTCTTACAAAAACATTTAGATTACATCCAGAAGATTTGAATTGAGAGAATAACATCTGCTAATGCTTGATTTCAGTTTTGGTTAAGCACATCAATCACATTCTTTTCCTTCTGTTTGATTCTACTCTTCTGCTTTGTTTGCTTTAATTCATATTACAAATCCTTTTTTTCACAAGTGAAACTATGCATAATTGCTCCACAATCCTTCTGAATTTCACAACACACATCAACACACTTCGTACACACATCCAAATGATATAAACAATCGCTTATATATATTCACAACTAAATATTTAATCAACCACATGTTGGCTTCAACAAAACATAAAATATTTACAAATCGTCGGCTCAATCTATAGATAATTTTCAATGTGCACCAACCAAATTCAGCCACAACATAGTGATGACCCAAAACAACATGCTCAAACACAAAACACTTCAAAAAATTACTCCTTGAAAATCCACAACATGCTATATTCACTTAGTCAGCCTTCTTGCACTATTACACATAAAATCAATCAACTAGATCTTCTAACTTGCACACCAATTGATACAAGGCTCTATGATTCAAGGATAACATAGTTAATACATCAAAATATCTTCCCTGAGATCCAAAACTCAAAATGATAACAAAAAATTTGCATATGAATCAATGAACACAATTCTGTCGAATGCTCTATTCTAACTTGATAGTTAATCACTTAGCTTCAATTTGACTTCTGGTATAAGCAACTACTGAAGTGTGGATCGAATCACTGACTAGGGTTGCCATCAATGGCAACACCAGATGACATGTGCAGTGTCTCTTGCCAACAGGTACATGTTGAGTAATTGTAATCATGATATTGTACCTTATATCACACTATATTAAGATGACCATTGGTCTTAGTCTTGCTAAAAACAAGGTTCATAGTGGTATCTAAGAAATAAGGGCTATTTGCATTCTTGAGTCTAGGAGATTCTCTCCTATTCTCTTCACCTATATGGGTCTCAATAGATTGAGGGTCTCTAGGCTTGGACAAACACGATGATAGCTCACTCCTGGGGTAAAAGTTTCACTCTCCCCCTTTATATACACTACCAAAAAATATGGTTGAGGTTGACCTTGAGGTGATGAAATCCATAAGCAGGTCCCCTAATAACAATGAATATTGATACTAGTGCTTTTGATCTCTAGGCTCAAATTAAGTGCAAGGGGATAACATACATAATGAGTATAAACTTGGTTGAAAAATAAAGAAAAAAAGAAAATAAAAAAGGTGCTTTTGATCTCTAGGATCACACATAGTGCAAGGAGAGACCACACACACCTAAATCCCACACAAAAATAACATACATGTTAAAGCCCAAACAAAGTGTACAACTAAACTAGATTTTTTTTTCACTTTGCCCTACACCAAATTATGTCAGTAGTCTCATATTTAAATAATTTTCCTAATGATTACCAATCTACACCACTTGATTACTTTCAAAAATCATACAAATGTTAGGAAAAAATCAAATGAAATTTGATATAATCAAATGTAAAATAATATACTTCATAAGTTCCACACTAGATATTAAATGCTTAATTATACCTATAAAAAGTGTCAACTTACCTCTCAGATACATCGTTGTGCTTATCACTAGTGTTGTTCTATGTATTGGATGTGTCACTCTATATCTTAGATGCACGAATCTAAATAAAAAATTACAACTCTACACTTGTACTTGCAATCATAATCTACAAATAGAAATTTTTTATTTAACCCTACAAAATAATTATTAGTTTTAAAAAATTTCAATAGGGGTTAATTAAAAAATAGAAAAAATTTAGTGGTTGATAAAACAAAAGAAATAAAATGTGAAATATGCTAAATTTATGAAAATCCTACATGCAAGTGCTAATCCCTATATCAAAAGTGCAATAGTGTGTTTCAAAAGCACTGCTCTATAGATCAAAAGTGCCACTTTGGATCAAAAATGTTGATTCATACAAGTGTAACCTTTAAAATCACATAAACTCAAAGAAAATATTAAATTTAGGGATGTGAGCCCACCAATAATGCCAAAATGTGAAGCCTAATACATGTTATCAAATATGAAAGTAGGAATAATCAATAAAACCAAATTTAGTAATAAATGATAACAATGTGAGTGTGTGCACAAAACATAAAGTAAATCAATTTAAGCTAACAATTACCTCCATAAAAACATGCCTAACATTACTCCATTTTATATGATGATAATTACTATATAATGATAAGTGAATTTCTCTTAGGTTAGAATAACCTTAATTTGCAAAATGGATGCAAAGATGCCTTGATTTCTTAAAATCCGTGGATAGATTGAATGGCTAAATGATGAGTGTTTTATGGCTTTCACAAATACCTAATCAATAGTGTAGGATGATTGGAGAAATCAATAAATGAGATCAAGTGAGAGATCATGATGAATGTGCAAGCAGCATGTGTCAATATGAAGGGCTAAGATGTAGAGTTGAGTGGCTACATGGAAGAGATGATCGATTGCATGGGTGAGTGAAGTGAAAGTGAACCGAGCTTGCTTTTTAGTTAGTTCACTATATTAGGAGATGGAAGAATATAAATAGAATTAAATTAATAAATTTATTTAATTCATGTGCATGAGATGAAGATATATTTAGTAAATAAATAAATTATGAATTTTATTTATTTTTAGAAAAATTTAAATATAGAAAAGTCAAATTAAATAAATTACATAATTTATTTAATTTTAGAGGAGATATTAGCTAATAAAATAATTAAAATTATTTAATTATGATGGATGAGAGAAAATTAAGAAGTTAATAAAATAATTAAAAACTATTTAATTTGTGTAAGTGAGAAAAATTGAAGAAATAATTAAATAATTAAAAAATATTTAATTAGAGTGGTTGGAAGAAAATGATAAATTAACTAAATAATTTAAAATAATTTAATTAGTGTGGATAAGATGAGTGATAATTTAATTGGTTTTCAAGAATCATTGAATATATATTTTGTAAATTCCTTATTATATATTAATATATATAGGCTACTTGCCTTTTGCCAAATATATATATATATTGAGACAAAAAGGATAAAATAATCAAATAATTAAAATCAATTTAATTAAAGAAGATTATATGTTAGCTTAATTAGATAATTAAAATTATTTAATTAATAGTAATGATGAGTTCATAAGGGAAGATGACAAGAAGATGATGATGGTTTTAAACAAAATGTATTATTCATTTTTAGGTGTCTACAAAACAAAAAAACAAAAAACATACCAAAAATACCTAACAAGTAGTTAAAATTGATTGAGAGTGCCTGCAGTTGGGAGATTATCTTCACCCTCCTAGACCTAGTGAGACTTCTTCTAGGTACCATCAAACTTCTTTTTATTGGTAATTCTGGTTTTGGATCCAGGGCCATAATCTTCCCCTATTTTTCCTAACTCAAATTCATTGTTTTCCTTCATTTTCATTTTTCATTTATCTTCTTAATATCCCTTGAGTGCACTTTCACACACTTGTTGAAATTTTCTTTGAATTTCATGAATTATTTTTCCTTCCATTCTAACATCTTGTTGATCTTGTCCTTTGCAAATTATTCTTCAAACATATACATCCTCTCATTTTGGTTGCCAAATTTTATTTGCATCTTAATCATATTCGAGATTGCATCTCATTTAAAAAAAAAAAATCCTCTCAATCTTTTATAGTTACACGAATTTCACCCCTTTATTTTTTCCATGATGTTCATTTGAATATTGAGTCTATCAATGAAGTACCATTTTAAGAAATTTGCTGAAGATTGAAACCCATAAATCAACTATTAATTCATTGATATTAGAATAGCATAATAAAATAATTTTTTAAATCTTTGTACCATTCAAACCTATACTATTATACATCTTATATAATATTTGTGCATGCTATCATAATTTTTTTTGGGGAACAATAATTCATTTGGGTGATCCCCCTTTGATAATATATTTGGCAACACTATTCTACCAACTCCTCTACTTATACTATCTCTAGTTAAGTTTGGTAGAACTTTTGGTTTAAACTACATTTGATGATAATTTTGTTTATTTCTATAAAATTGGAAACTCTACCAAATGTAAAGCCCCTCCAATTTTATCTAACATTCCTTTATATTTATAGGTGGTTTTAGTTGTCCTTGTAAACACTTTACATAGAAACAAGCATAATTTTTTCGTAAATTGTTAATTTTTAACTTATTATAGGTATAAAAAAAATCTTTTTGATCTCTAAAATATCATAATATTTATTTTGTTTGATATTGATTAGTGATAATATGTTAATCCTCTAACTCTTATGAATTTTAATTACACTAAGATAAAGTTCCAGAACATAATAATTGTTAGATTATTTTATGCATTAGGTATTTTGTACTCCATGAAGTAATATAAAGTTCCATTTGAGAGGGGTTGGGGTTTTTCTTATTTTTTTCTTTGTTTTGTTGATTTGGTCTATTGTGTGACTAATTTGAGGATTCAAAAATGTATATTAAAAACATCTAGCAATTATTAAAGTAGATAGAGAACTA
>VDFB02000010.1:17765958-17779182 GCA_007258455.2 Sequoia sempervirens | reverse complement strand
TGTCTAAGCATTCTTCCCTTTGTTTTTGTTGTCTTCCTAGTCATCTGCATCATATCCACAGTATCTGGATGATTTAGCAGAGTCCTCATCAACTCTGACATTTGCACTCTCAACCATTTTTCTTTGTCTTTTGTTAAAGCATCGGTAGGCCTTGCCTTTAGTAGAGTAACCTAGAAACATTCCTTCATCGCTTCTTGCATCAAACTTGCCTATGTCCTCATCTCTCTTGATGTAGCATTTTCTTCCAAAGATCTTGAAATATTTAACAATAGGCTTATAACCAAACCATAGTTCAAAAGGAGTCTTTACTAGAATTTGGCCATTGGACATTTACCCATGAAAGTGTCAACAACAAGCAGCTACAACCTCACTCCAATAGATGTGGAGGCACATTCCCTCTCAATCAATAATAAGCTCCGCAGCATCCAAAATTGTTTTTGTTTTCCTCTCTACAACTCCATTCTATCGTGGGTTCGGGGAGGAGCAGAACTATTCTCGATTCCAATGCTCTTCACAAAAGAATTAGTTAAACCTCCACATGAGGTGGAACCCACCACCCTCAGACCTAAGCCACCATTTTCAGAGATTCCTTCTACTGCCATAGCCTTGAAACTTTTGAACTTTTCTAATGCTTCACATTTTTCTCTTAAGAAAGAAACCCATATCATTCTAGAGTAATCATCAATAAGCAACATAAAGTACCTTTCTCCATGAAGACTTATGAATTTGGAGGCACCACATAGATCAGTATGCACCAACTCTATTAATCCATTTGAATGATGTTGTTTGCACTGAAAAGAAACTCTATTTTGTTTTCCCATCTTACATTCCTTACAAATTGTGTTGGTAGGCTTCACTAGCTTAGGTAGATCTCTTACTGCTTGAGTGGAACTTACTTTGACAATGTTATCAAAATTCACATGACACAACCTTCTATGCCATAACCAGCTTTCATCTACTTGAGCAATTAAACAACTTTCACTAGTAGCATTTAGGTGAAAAATATTACCTTTTGTCTCTTTACCTAAAGCAATTACATTTCCAAAACTTCCAAGTATTCTAAATCTTCCACCTTTGAACTGAAGATCATAACCCTTGTCCACCATCTGTCTAACACTCAATAGGTTGTGCTTCAAACCTTCAACATAAAGAACATCATCAGTGTTATGCTTACCACCAAGACAAATAGATCCTCTGCCATGAATCACAGCAGCATTGTTATCTCCAAATCTTACAAAACCATAATCATACTACTCAAGACTTACAAATTTGATTTTGTCACCAATCATATGATGTGAGCATCCGCTATCAATAACCCACTCATATTTTTCTTCAATTTGGGATGCAAGAGCTTTCTCAACTTTAGCAGATTCAGTAGCCACCAGACCATTTTCCTTGATAGCAAGGAACACCCATTCATCCTCATTTCCATTGTCTTCATTAGTCACTCCTTCTTCAGCATAGTAACATTTCTTTTGAAATCTAGATTTGTAAGGCTTAGATCTAGGAATTATTTTAGGACACCTTGATGCAAAATGACCTATTTTACTACAAGAGAAGCATTTAATAGGCAACGCTCCTTTATACTTACCTTGTCCTTTGCCTTCTTTCTTCACAATCAGTTCTTCCAAGTCTTCTACCTCTCTTTCTTCATCTTCAAGTTGTTTCATTTCTTCCTCATACTTGAATGACTTTCTGGAACACTCTCCCAGATCATATCTTTTCTTGTTTCTTCCGGATATAGTAGCCTTAAATGCAGATTCAGTCTTGGGAACAGATTCGCCAAATTCACTCAACTCAAAGGTAGCAAGTTTACCAATCAATGTATCTCTTTTCACATTCGTCAATGATCTGGTTTCTTCAATAGCACGAGCCTTTTCTTTGTAGGAGGTAGGCAATGATCTGAGCACTTTAGCCACAATTTCTTCGTCTTCTAGGGTACCACTGGCACATCTAATACCCATCACTATTTCATTTACTCTTTGCATAAAAGAAGAAATATTTTCATCTTCACCCATCTTCAAATTTCCATACTTTCCTTTCAAACTCTGTAGCTTAGCCATCTTCACATGTACATCTCCTTCATACAAAGTTTCCAACTTCATCCACATCTCATGAGTTGTCTTCAGAACTATCACATTTGTCATTTCCGAATCTGTTAGAGCACTCAACAAAGCTTCCATAGCCCTGACATTATTCTTAGCCTCTTTAATCTCATCAGCAATGGAAGGACCATTATGAGGAATAACATATGGATTCTTTGTAATCTTCTAGAAGGGTTCACCAATGCACCTCAAATGACACTCCATCCTAGCTTTCCACAATGAGTAGTTTGTTCCATCGAATCTAGGATTGTCCTCTTGTATGATGCCATCTCGCATCACCTCAAGCTTCTTTAAAATTCCTTCAGAGGGAACTCCGCCTAATACCACAATTATCGGGTAAAACAAGGACATACAATCGAGTAGAGGGGGGAGAGGAATCCTCAACTGTCACAAAATATTTAAATTTTTAAACTCTACTTTAACTTTAATTTTATAGATCCATGAAATGAAATAGTAAACCATGAACAATCAACACATTAGAAGCACAGAACACCAATATTTTTGTATGTAAAGAAACTCCTTGAGAGTTGAGGGGAAACCACAGTGGATGTTAGTCCACAATATTATACCCTGCTAAAAGTATAATGAAAAATAATGGGAATGCACATGCATTCAGGCACACTTCCTAGAGCTCACTGCTCAAATACAAAAGGTCTCACTTCCCAACAATACACAACAATACAGATTAGATCCGCAGGGTATGAACTGAGAAAATAGCTTCTACACAAGCCTTATTGCAGTTCTAGTTAAGCACAAAAAACCTTCTTCACACTTCGCTCAACCTTCTTCTCACTCTACTCTACAATCGAATGAATAGATCAATATTCACACACTTTCTCTTCTTTGGATTTTCTTCACTTCATACACACACACTAAATTTTCTCAAAACAATCACTCTTATATATCCACAACATGGATTTACATGAACAACCTTGTCAGCCAAAAATATAAAACATATTTACAATGTCGACCCAAATTTACAAATAAATTTGCAATGTGAATCAAATAAGCTAATATTATGATGTGACCTAAAAAAATATCCTTGAGCACACCAAACATTCAAATTTAAATCTTCAAGGATCTGCAACATGTTACAATCATCATGTCAGCCAAGAACATAAAAACCCGAACATACTGAGAAAAATCTTTGACCACGAGCACACGGATCAACGTAGACGTACAAAAAGGATATAGAATGATCTAGAAGCATCCACAAACAACAATAACTAATAGAGAATCATCCACAACAATAGAAATTACCAGAATCACATAAAATTCAATCAAGAACACTGACAGAACCCACAAAAATACTGTTAGAACACAACTGTTCATAGCACGATCAAATCTTCACACGGACCTCTGAAACTTCCAGTAGATGAACTAGATAGTTGTAGAAATAAACCATTTAGTCCATAACAATGGATCTTCAATGTACAGAACAAGACACCTTCATGATCTTCACTATTCCACTGGCAACCTGCAACTCTTCCTTTAACAATTTTCTCAATATCCTCAACATATACAACCTTCAATACAATAATGCTAATAGTGTTCACATCAATGACAACCACATATTAGCAACACAACCACAACATCCAACAGTGACAATAAAAAACTATAGAGATAATCATTCTTCTTCATTCTTCCAACACAATCTCCACCATTGATCAGATATTTGCATTTATATAAAAGAAGGCTTCATATCCATGAAAATCATTCACAATTCTCATAAGGAATTCATGACCATTTTTAGAGCACTTTTGAGCATTTGAGAATCACCATCATGAACTTCATCGTTATCTGGGCTTGTAGTATGTTTGGAAATAGAAATGACTCTTAGGATTGATTCCTTCACTGTGTCACAAGCTTCATCATGCCTTCCTAAAAACACTTTTACATTGTCCAAGGTTAACTGAATATCTAACAAGTATCCATTGAAGCCACTAAAAAGGCTTGATCTTTAAACTCTTTTTGGATCATGTTGTTAAACTCCTAGACAACTGTATTTGAAGAGAGGACCTTTTGATTATCATCACACAACATACAAGGAAGCTCTTCAACTTTGTTGACAAGGTTCAAATTGTTGTCTTGGCTGACTTCTTGAGCACTTTACAAGCCTTCGATCAAATCTTTGATGACATTCACTTTGTGTATCGTGGTCTCCTTAAACTCTACAATTATTTGCTAATTGGGAATAATCCTAGTTTCCACTAATGTATCCAATTTGAGCTCTTTTATTTTGACCCAATCTTGCAAACTATTTTCCATGCCTTGTTTCTCTTGAGAGAAAGCATCAACAATTTTGTCTAATTCTAATTTCATGGCTTCCATCTTTTCCATTTTCTTTACAGACAATCTCAAGAGTTTGGTACCTTGTGTAACCATTTGGTCTAATAATTCACTAACTACTTTTCCCTTTGTATGTACTTTCTCCACCTTTTGGATGATTAATGTTACCCAATTTTCACCTACAGGATCAATCAGGCAAGGAAAAGTTGTGTTTCATATGTTCAAAAGGCCAGATGGGGGATTTTTGTGCAGGATTAAATCATGCATCTGATGCTAGGTCACAAGGAGCTCATTTGAAAGTATGCCTCAGTCAGATTTGGCATAAAATCCATCAGAGAAGAAAGTTGGCAAGACCCCTCTGGTGTCTTTCCGACTAGTAATGCATTTCATTTATCTGAAATACCAGTCGCCAAGACATTCGGGTTGCTATAAGTCTTGTGTGTCTCTCTGATGCGGATGTCTCACCAACAATAGCCCACAAAGTTGATCTCGGGGAAACGGTTTGCTTTTGGCAGAAGATCTCGGCGATCATATAGAGTCTTGCCGACTAGTAGGGGTTTTGCTATCGGCATAAGTTTTTGCCTTCGGCAGGAAGTCTCGGTGACAATGAGTGGTCTTGGCGAAAAGAAGTGTCGGCAAAGGAAGGAGATCCCGACATAAGGTCTGGGCGAAGTCAAGATGTCTCGACAAAAGGAAAGTAGCGTCGCTAAAGCAAGGAAAGCTTGCCGGGAGGTCTCATCAACAATGAAAGGTCACACCGACATGCCTAGCGCCTTCGGTGTAACACGAGAGGCTCGATAGAAAGTCTCGCCGAAAGTAGAGGGTCACCCAGACGGGAAGCAGTTTGCCAAAAGGAAGAAAGTTGCAAGGATGTCTCAGCGACTGGCCAAGGCCTCACTGAGAGTAAGTGATGTTGCCCTAGTGTTTCACCGATGACCTGAGGTCTCACCGAAGAGGTGTGAGAGGTGTCGCCGTAGGTCTCCCTGACTTGCTTGTGGTCTCAGGAAAGGTTGGTGCCTTCGCCGTAATGTCTCAGCGAAGACATTTAATCTCGCCAACTAAATAGGCACCTCGATATGTTTGCCTTTGGCAGGAGTCTCGCTGACAACAAAAAAGGGCCTCGCCAAGAGAGCTTGACATCGGCATAAGATCTTGCCAACATGGCCATGTCTCGGCGAATGAAGGGCGATCTCAGCCAAAGGAGGTAGTTTCACCATAATGTCTTGGCGAAACCTTTGTCTCTTGCCGAAGTGGAATGAAATGAGGCCTCGCCAAATCAAGGTGCCTTCGGCACAACCTCTTGCTGACCAATGAAGGTCTCCCCGACTAGGGGGTCTTGATGACTAAAGTGAACAGGTGGGGGTCCCACCAAGGAAACATCCAGTCTCGCTAGGAGTTGGGGCTTTCACCATGGGGTCCTGGCGACTGTCCAAGTCTCGCCAAAGTGGGTGGCTTCGACATAATCTTGTGAATTCGATATGAAGTCTCCCCAACTCGGTGATGTCTCGCCGACAGTAAAGTGAATAGCTCGGCAAAAAGAAAGGACCTCGGTATGAGGTCTGGGCAATAAATAAAATTCATGCCGACTGAAAGATCCTCGCGAAAGCAAAGCACCTTCGGTATGATGTCTCACCGACCGGTAGGAGTCTCAGTGAATAGAGGAGAGCTCAGGCAATCAGGAGGAGTTCGCTATGAAGTCTCAGCGACCGCGTGATGTCTCACCGACTAGAAAGTAAAGACCTCGCCGAAAGAGCTTGACATCGGCATAAGGTCTTGCCGATATAAGGATGTTTGGTCGACAGAGGGAAGGGAGCTCAGTGGTATGACTTCTGGAGACATTGGCGAAGGTCTCCCTGACATGAATTTCATCGATGTAGCACCCGACTGTCAGAGTGATGTCTTGCCGACATGATGTGGTCTCAGTGATAGAGGAGAGATCGATATGACATATGAGCCTCGCTATGAAGTCTTCCCGACTTGCCGACGTCTTGCCGAAAGATGAGGAGCTCGGGTAGAGAAAAATGCATCGGGGTAACATCAATATATCTTCGCCGATAGAGGATGAGAAGAGTTCACCATGTTGTCTAGCCGAACATGATTGTCTTGGCGACCACAAAGGTGATATTGGTATGACTTTGCAAGCTTGATAAGAACTCTCATCGACTGTCACATGCTATGCTGATGGTTTCAGAGGAGCATAATCGCATCGGTGAGACATTTTCAGTGTCTCGCTGAGATGCGATTCTGACAGAAGGGGCTTTCAACCGCCCAAAGAATCCACGTGGAATGAACCAACCAATTAGAGAAAACCAAAAGCAAGTCATGGCGGTTTCACCAGGATGGAGGTGATTAACAGAAGGAAAAGCAACGTGAGCTTATGAGCATTCAAAGCAGCTCGACTGGGGGGAATTCAAAGATCGACACGAGGAACAGAAGTGAATGCGGTGGTTGTAGAAAGATCAGGAAGGCTTCCCCTAAAGACCACTCCTAGAGATGACTCTTCACCGACATGGACACGCAGAGTGCAACATTCAATTTCATCAAAAATATCTAAGTCAGATCTTTTTTGAGCAGATATTTTTGTAAGCCCTAAGGGGCCGACCTTACTTTTGTATATAAGGCATTTTTTTTTCCTCTTTGAGGGGAGTTCTCTGGATGCTTTTCTGAAGTCTGTGACTTCTACAGTCCTCTCTCGGATTAGCAGAATTCTGTAACTCATTTTGGAGCATGTTATATAAAGCTTACCTTGATCACTATTAATGTTTAGATTTCCATCTTGTTCTTGCAAAGTGTTGTGCATTTTAGGTTCATGATTAAGTTATTTTTGTGAATTTCTTTCATTCCTTCATAACTTTATCTTGTGTTTCATGCCTTCCTTTGCAAAAAACATCGTTATACAAATCACAAATTGTGTTCACT
Organism: Sequoia sempervirens; assembly: GCA_007258455.2. Classification (NCBI taxonomy): domain Eukaryota; kingdom Viridiplantae; phylum Streptophyta; class Pinopsida; order Cupressales; family Cupressaceae; genus Sequoia; species Sequoia sempervirens. The sequence continues at coordinate 17,771,869 of VDFB02000010.1, read as the reverse complement.
TAGTTGCATAGGGATTCTACTCTGTGAAAATCTTTCTTTCCTCTCCAGAAAAAGTGTGTGAATCAAACCTGTTTGTGAAATGTTAGTGCAAGGCTTACATAATTTGATGTGTAATCTTATGTTCATCGTCAGTATTCAAGTGTAAATTGAGTATCACATTGTTCCTATCAATTCGGTGTATCACCTTAGTTTAGTTTCAATTTATGTACTCCTTCTCCCTTTCCCTTACAGAATCAGTAGTTTAGGTGACACCAAAGGAAGCCGGCCTTCTCCGGAGGTTGACCTATGCTCACAAGTGACCCACAGCTTTGGAGGTCTTCCCATGTTACACTGAGGTGTTGAACATCAGGTTTAACAGGGTGCAATTTCGTGAGATAATAGCTTTGCATGCCCGGGGATGGTATTTCCAATTGCATTAGCTTTGGAAATTATAGTTCATTTTCAATGGTTTCTTTGTATTGCAATACATAATGACCAGCCACCGTCAGCGTCTTTGACTTTAGGATTTTGCGCACCGGCATGAGCGATTGGCACCACCGCCGTCCACGGCGGCGCCCATCAGAGCAGACACTACACATGATGAGATCACTTTACTAGAATATAATCGACCTGCTCCAACAGTTTGACCATGTGTTGTGGGCTTTGAGCCAGAAGTTTGAACATATGTAGATTAATGATGTAAGTAAGGTGTTCTCCTACATGTATGGCATGTTGGTTGATGTCAAGAAATAGAAAGAGCTTATTTCACAGCAGCAGGAGTTGGGATGTCAGGTTGAAGAAGATCTTGAGAAGGAGATAGCAGCCAAAGAGGAGCAAATGAAATTCTTATCTGCCTAGGTACAAGGTAGTCGGGCTTATTCAGAATATCAAGCACAAAGGTATGAAGCACAGGCAGCCCTTTCCATTCCTAGTTTCAGCTCACCTCCTCTTGTAATGTTGAATCATCTGGTGAAAGATGATGCTTCCAGAGATAGGTTTCCTAGCTTTAAACAAGAGAATCCTTCTGAGCTCTTTAGTGAGCCTATCAATAAGTCTTCTACCCTCAGGATTCCAAGTTGGAAGGTCCCATCTCAGTCACCTTGTGAGTTTCCTTCACCTATCATGCAACTCAAATCATTCTCTGACGTCCAGAAAGTAAAAGAGGGGTAGATCTTTGACTAGTATAGCTCACTCAGCTCGGAGGAGACTAAAAATATTGATTTGCTGCATCTAGCTATGGAGGAATATAGAAAACAACAACAACAGCAAATGATTGAACAACAAGAAAGCATGGGTGAGTTGCTCATTGATGATAACAAACAAGACAATAGGGCCTTAATTCAGGGAGAAAAGCCTGAGCTTGAACCTGATATTATCCTCTAGGGTGAAAGCTTTGACGTTTTTGAACATGTTGTGGTTGAAAAAGCTACTTTTGAGTTTTTTGAAGAGGAAGCTAATTTTGATCCTTATGAAGACTCAGAAGTAGTTGATAGTTATGATGAACTAGGACAACAGGTTCATAAACTTGAACAAATGCTAAAACAGTAGGAGGAGCCTAATGAGCCTGATTTGCAAAGTCATAACTGGTTAGAGGAGCTTCCATTCCATTATGCAGAGGAACCTGAGACTTTATCACCACTTGAATTGTTGTCTCCTTGCATTAAAAAAGAAAAGCCTGAATCAGAATGTAACTCTTCCAGTGATGATGAGAATTGTAAGCAGCTTCCATTCTGGTGCATAAAAGAGCCTGAGGCTGATGCGTTAATTGAAGATGTGATGGAGGAAGCTATCTCATTGTTCTCCATTAAAGAAATGAGCGCTCTTTTGGGAAGGCATGAGCATACTGAGGAGGTTTCCATTTTTTCATCAAGTCAGCCATAGGGGCTATACCTTTCCAGCCAGCAGGGTGATAGAATGGCAACTCATGAGCAAAATATTAGCAAGGAAAGTGCAAGCTTTTCCCTTACTAGAGGTTGTCCAAACCTAGCTCAGATGGAATCCAACGCAACACCAAGGACGAATCTTACACCCAAGCATGAGGGTACTGCTTAGGAGGAGTGCACTCAGGTTACCTTTCCACCTTAGAATGGGAATGTTTACATTCCATATGAAAAGGTTAGTAAGCCTGAATATGTTCTGCAAGAGATCTTGCAACCATCGGTTGGATTGTCATGCCTGCTTCATTTCTCTTTAGTTGTTCTCCAGCATAACAAACATTGTAAATTGTTTAGAAAGGGTAGTTATTTCACCCAACCTATCAATGGATTTTTTTGACCAATTTCTTACTAGTTAGTATAGGGTAGGTTTAGTTGTTATTCCTTTCCCTAATTGTTGTTTCAACACATGTAAATAGTTTATTTCAGTTTTCCTTGTTTTCAATAAGTTTTTGAGTGTTCTAGTGAGTCTCAAGATGAGTTACAACCATGTACAAAGCTGCTCTTGATCTTTTCTGAGTTGTCCCAATGACTCATGCCCAATGGATAAGCCTAGGCTACTGGTTTTATGTTTAGCAGGCAAACATCCAGCAAAGGTCACCATAAATGTTACCCAATTTTCACCTACAGGCTCAATCAGGCAAGGCAAAGTTGTGTTTCATATGTTCAAAAGGCCAGATGGGGATTTGTGTGCAGGATTAAATCATGCATCTGATGCTAGGTCACAAGGAGCTCATTTGAAAGTATGCCTCAGTTAGATTTGGCATAAAATCCATTAGAGAAGAAAGTCAGCAAGACCCCTCTGGTGTCTTGCCGACTAGTAATGCATTTCATTTGTCTGAAATACCAGTCGCCAAGACATTCGGGTCGCCATAAGTCTTGTGTGTCTCTCTGATGCGGATGTCTCACCAACAGTAGCCACAAAGTTGATCTCGGGGAAATGGTTTGCTTTCAGCAGAAGGTCTCGACGATCATATAGAGTCTTGCCGACTAGCAGGGGTTTCGCTATCGGCATAAGGTTTTTCCTTCGGCAGGAAGTCTCAGTGACAATGAGTGGTCTCAGCGAAAAGAAGTGTTGGCAAAGGAAGGAGATCCCGACATAAGGTCTGGGCGAAGTCAATGTGTCTCGCCGAAAGGAAAGCAGCGCCGCTAAAGCGAGGAAAGCTCGCCGGGAGGTCTCATCGACAACAAAAGGTCACACCGACATGCCTGGCACCTTCGGTGTAACACGAGAGGCTCGGCAAGAAGTCTCGCCAAAAGCAGAGGGTCACCCCGATGGGAAGCAGTTCGCCAAAAGGAAGAAAGTTGCCAAGATGTCTCAGCGACCGGCTAAGGCCTCGCCGAGAGTAAGTGATGTCACCCTAGTGTTTTGCCGATGACCTGAGGTCTCACCGAAGAGGTGTGAGAGGTGTCGCCGTAGGTCTCCCCGACTTGTTCGTGGTCTCGGGCAAGGTTGGTTCATTCACCGTAATGTCTCGGTGAAGACATTTAGTCTCACTGACTGAATGGGGGCCTTGATATGTTTTCCTTCGGCAGGAGTCTCACCAACAACAAAAAAGGGCCTCATCGACAGAGGGAAGGGAGCTCGGCAGAAAGAAAGGACCTCGGTGTCAGGTATGGGCGATAAAGAAAAGTCATGCCGACTAAAAGATCCTCGCCAAAGCAAAGCACCTTCGGTATGATGCCTCACCGACCGGCGGGAGTATCAGCGAATAGAGGAGAGCTCGGGCAGATAGGAGGAGTTCACTATGAAGTCTCAGCGACCACATGATGTCTCACCGACCAGAAAGTAAAGACCTCACCAAAAGAGCTTGACATCGGCATAAGGTCTTTCCGATATAAGGATGTCTGGCCGACAGAGGGAAGGGAGCTCAGCGGTATGACTTCTGGAGACATCGACAAAGGTCTCCCCGACATGAATTTCATCGATGTAGCGCCCGACTGTCAGAGTGATGTCTTGCCGACATGATGTGGTCTCAGTGACAGAGGAGAGATCGATATGACATATGAGCCTCGCTATGAAGTCTTCCCGACTTGCCGACGTCTCGTCGAAAGATGAGGAGCTTGGGTAGAGCAAAATGCGTTGGGGTAACATCAATATATCTTCGCCAATAGAGGATGAGAAGAGTTCGCCATGTTGTCTGGCCAAACGTGATTATCTTGGCGACCACAGAGGCGATATCGGTATGACTTTGCAAGCTTGATAAGAACTCTCATCGACTGTCACATGCTATGTCGATGGTTTCAGAGGAGCATAATCGCATTGGTGAGACACTTTAAGTGTCTCGCTGAGATGCGATTCTGACAGAAGGGGCTTTCGACTGCCCAAAGAATCCACATGGAATGAACCAACCAATCAGAGAAAACCAAAAGCAAGCCGTGGCAGTTTCACCAGGATGAAGGTGATTAACAAAAGGAAAAGCAACGTTAGCTCAGGAGCATTCAAAGCAACTCGACTGGGGGGAATTCAAAGATCGAAACGAGGAGTAGAAGTGAATGCGGTGGTTGTAGAAAGATCGGGAAGGCTTCCCATGAAGACCACTCCTGGAGATGACTCTTCATCGACATGGACACGCAGAGTGCAGCATTCAATTTCATCAAAAAGATCTAAGTCAGATCTTTTCTGAGTAGATATTTTTGTAAGCCCTAAGGGGCCGACCTTACTTTTGTATATAAGGCATTTTTTTTTGCCTCTTTGAGGGGAGTTCTCTGGATGCTTTTCTGAAGTCTGTGACTTCTACAATCCTCTCTTGGATTAGCAGAATTTTGTAACTCGTTTTGGAGCATGTTATATAAAGCTTACCTTAATCACTGTTAATGTTCAGATTTCCATCTTGTTCTTGCAAAGTGTTGTGCATTTCAGGTTCATGATTAAGTTATTTTTGTGAATTTCTTTCATTCCTTCATAACTTTATCTTGTGTTTCATGCCTTCCTTTGCAAAAAAATTCATTATACAAATCACAAATTGTGTTCACTTAGTCGCACAGGGATTCTAGTCTGTGAAAATATTTCTTTCCTCTCCAGAAAAAGTGTGTGAATCGAACCTATTTGTGAAATGTTAGTGCAAGGCTTACAGAATTTGATGTGTAATCTTATGTTCATCATCAATATTCAAGTGTAAATTGAGTATCACATTGTTCCTGTCAATTTGGTGTATCACCTTAGTTTAGTTTCAATTTATGTACTCCTTCTCCCTTTCCCTTTACAAAATCAGTAGTTTAGGTGACACCAAAGGAAGCCAGCCTTCTCTGGAGGTGATCTCTGCTCACAAGTGACCCACAGCTTTGGAGGTCTTCCCATGTTACACTGAGTTGTTGAACATTAGGTTCAACAGGGTGCAATTTCAGGAGATAACATTTAATTCCTCAATTCTCATTACCATAGGTTCAACTAACAAAAGACTAGGTAATATTCAAGATTATTACAGTTAGTTGTTCTGCCTTGGCTTTATACTAAACCTTCACTTTCTTGACTGCATCAAATTTCTCAATGAGAGATTTCAATGTGGATTGAGAATATTATTTTGTACTCTCATGAGTAATCTTCCCCAAATAAACTCTTGTGACAGAATAATTGAAAATATCCACCTCTTCCTTAGTCCTATTTGGAGGAGGTTGTGCCACCTTTGCATACCTATTACCTTCCTTGTCAAACAATAACCTAGAGAGGGTCTTTTCCTTCTTGATCTTTGTTTTTTTAGGTTCTAGTTTTGTGAAGTCAAATTCATCTATGGAGACAACTTCCTTCTTCCTATTAGGTGTTTGAGATGAGAGCCAAGGTGGAAGTGGTGAGCTCTCTTTTGTATTAGCAGCCATGGTTTGAGTCCTCATTGTTGCATTCACAAAATTTGTTGTATCAATAGGAGTAGTGTTAGTAAAAAAAGTAGTAAGAATCTCCACACTTGATACTTACATGGACTTAAACATGAATTATTCTTAGTCGGAATGATAAGTTATGTCAAATGACAATGATGAAAAACTAGTTAGAGACATAGGTG
>VDFB02000010.1:17696192-17765858 GCA_007258455.2 Sequoia sempervirens | reverse complement strand
AAATTATATGTCTACTACTGGTTTTTGATATGCAGCTAGTAAATTTCAAGCCTTTCAGAGGTAAAATATCAGCATATCATGGCGACTCCAACTTCATAACAACTGGTTCCAGCAGCCCAGGTGTCTGCAATTAATAAGGTTTGATCTTTAGGCTTGTTATTCCTCATGTCTTATCTCTGCAATGATTAGTTATCAGCAATCTAGTGACTTTCCACCTCCATCCCATGAGCGTCATGTGTATATCTCCTCTTATCAGCCATACTATGCAGAACAACCTACTGTTTTTATACCAAATATCCCTATAATAGCTGACTACCAGCAGCCTCATCATGTTTTCCACCCTCCCATCCCTGCTCAGTCTTAATATCAGCCAACCTATGATCAAAATCAACCCCATGAAGAGGTCTTTGATGCCAACCAACATGATTATCTGCATAATCAGCCTCAAGAGCACCCCTACTAGAATATAATCGACCTGCTCCAACAGTTTGACCATGTGTTGTGGGCTTTGAGCCAGAAGTTTGAACATATGTAGATTAATGATGTAAGTAAGGTGTTCTCCTACATGTATGGCATGTTGGTTGATGTCAAGAAATAGAAAGAGCTTATTTCACAGCAGCAGGAGTTGGGATGTCAGGTTGAAGAAGATCTTGAGAAGGAGATAGCAGCCAAAGAGGAGCAAATGAAATTCTTATCTGCCTAGGTACAAGGTAGTCGGGCTTATTCAGAATATCAAGCACAAAGGTATGAAGCACAGGCAGCCCTTTCCATTCCTAGTTTCAGCTCACCTCCTCTTGTAATGTTGAATCATCTGGTGAAAGATGATGCTTCCAGAGATAGGTTTCCTAGCTTTAAACAAGAGAATCCTTCTGAGCTCTTTAGTGAGCCTATCAATAAGTCTTCTACCCTCAGGATTCCAAGTTGGAAGGTCCCATCTCAGTCACCTTGTGAGTTTCCTTCACCTATCATGCAACTCAAATCATTCTCTGACGTCCAGAAAGTAAAAGAGGGGTAGATCTTTGACTAGTATAGCTCACTCAGCTCGGAGGAGACTAAAAATATTGATTTGCTGCATCTAGCTATGGAGGAATATAGAAAACAACAACAACAGCAAATGATTGAACAACAAGAAAGCATGGGTGAGTTGCTCATTGATGATAACAAACAAGACAATAGGGCCTTAATTCAGGGAGAAAAGCCTGAGCTTGAACCTGATATTATCCTCTAGGGTGAAAGCTTTGACGTTTTTGAACATGTTGTGGTTGAAAAAGCTACTTTTGAGTTTTTTGAAGAGGAAGCTAATTTTGATCCTTATGAAGACTCAGAAGTAGTTGATAGTTATGATGAACTAGGACAACAGGTTCATAAACTTGAACAAATGCTAAAACAGTAGGAGGAGCCTAATGAGCCTGATTTGCAAAGTCATAACTGGTTAGAGGAGCTTCCATTCCATTATGCAGAGGAACCTGAGACTTTATCACCACTTGAATTGTTGTCTCCTTGCATTAAAAAAGAAAAGCCTGAATCAGAATGTAACTCTTCCAGTGATGATGAGAATTGTAAGCAGCTTCCATTCTGGTGCATAAAAGAGCCTGAGGCTGATGCGTTAATTGAAGATGTGATGGAGGAAGCTATCTCATTGTTCTCCATTAAAGAAATGAGCGCTCTTTTGGGAAGGCATGAGCATACTGAGGAGGTTTCCATTTTTTCATCAAGTCAGCCATAGGGGCTATACCTTTCCAGCCAGCAGGGTGATAGAATGGCAACTCATGAGCAAAATATTAGCAAGGAAAGTGCAAGCTTTTCCCTTACTAGAGGTTGTCCAAACCTAGCTCAGATGGAATCCAACGCAACACCAAGGACGAATCTTACACCCAAGCATGAGGGTACTGCTTAGGAGGAGTGCACTCAGGTTACCTTTCCACCTTAGAATGGGAATGTTTACATTCCATATGAAAAGGTTAGTAAGCCTGAATATGTTCTGCAAGAGATCTTGCAACCATCGGTTGGATTGTCATGCCTGCTTCATTTCTCTTTAGTTGTTCTCCAGCATAACAAACATTGTAAATTGTTTAGAAAGGGTAGTTATTTCACCCAACCTATCAATGGATTTTTTTGACCAATTTCTTACTAGTTAGTATAGGGTAGGTTTAGTTGTTATTCCTTTCCCTAATTGTTGTTTCAACACATGTAAATAGTTTATTTCAGTTTTCCTTGTTTTCAATAAGTTTTTGAGTGTTCTAGTGAGTCTCAAGATGAGTTACAACCATGTACAAAGCTGCTCTTGATCTTTTCTGAGTTGTCCCAATGACTCATGCCCAATGGATAAGCCTAGGCTACTGGTTTTATGTTTAGCAGGCAAACATCCAGCAAAGGTCACCATAAATGTTACCCAATTTTCACCTACAGGCTCAATCAGGCAAGGCAAAGTTGTGTTTCATATGTTCAAAAGGCCAGATGGGGATTTGTGTGCAGGATTAAATCATGCATCTGATGCTAGGTCACAAGGAGCTCATTTGAAAGTATGCCTCAGTTAGATTTGGCATAAAATCCATTAGAGAAGAAAGTCAGCAAGACCCCTCTGGTGTCTTGCCGACTAGTAATGCATTTCATTTGTCTGAAATACCAGTCGCCAAGACATTCGGGTCGCCATAAGTCTTGTGTGTCTCTCTGATGCGGATGTCTCACCAACAGTAGCCACAAAGTTGATCTCGGGGAAATGGTTTGCTTTCAGCAGAAGGTCTCGACGATCATATAGAGTCTTGCCGACTAGCAGGGGTTTCGCTATCGGCATAAGGTTTTTCCTTCGGCAGGAAGTCTCAGTGACAATGAGTGGTCTCAGCGAAAAGAAGTGTTGGCAAAGGAAGGAGATCCCGACATAAGGTCTGGGCGAAGTCAATGTGTCTCGCCGAAAGGAAAGCAGCGCCGCTAAAGCGAGGAAAGCTCGCCGGGAGGTCTCATCGACAACAAAAGGTCACACCGACATGCCTGGCACCTTCGGTGTAACACGAGAGGCTCGGCAAGAAGTCTCGCCAAAAGCAGAGGGTCACCCCGATGGGAAGCAGTTCGCCAAAAGGAAGAAAGTTGCCAAGATGTCTCAGCGACCGGCTAAGGCCTCGCCGAGAGTAAGTGATGTCACCCTAGTGTTTTGCCGATGACCTGAGGTCTCACCGAAGAGGTGTGAGAGGTGTCGCCGTAGGTCTCCCCGACTTGTTCGTGGTCTCGGGCAAGGTTGGTTCATTCACCGTAATGTCTCGGTGAAGACATTTAGTCTCACTGACTGAATGGGGGCCTTGATATGTTTTCCTTCGGCAGGAGTCTCACCAACAACAAAAAAGGGCCTCATCGACAGAGGGAAGGGAGCTCGGCAGAAAGAAAGGACCTCGGTGTCAGGTATGGGCGATAAAGAAAAGTCATGCCGACTAAAAGATCCTCGCCAAAGCAAAGCACCTTCGGTATGATGCCTCACCGACCGGCGGGAGTATCAGCGAATAGAGGAGAGCTCGGGCAGATAGGAGGAGTTCACTATGAAGTCTCAGCGACCACATGATGTCTCACCGACCAGAAAGTAAAGACCTCACCAAAAGAGCTTGACATCGGCATAAGGTCTTTCCGATATAAGGATGTCTGGCCGACAGAGGGAAGGGAGCTCAGCGGTATGACTTCTGGAGACATCGACAAAGGTCTCCCCGACATGAATTTCATCGATGTAGCGCCCGACTGTCAGAGTGATGTCTTGCCGACATGATGTGGTCTCAGTGACAGAGGAGAGATCGATATGACATATGAGCCTCGCTATGAAGTCTTCCCGACTTGCCGACGTCTCGTCGAAAGATGAGGAGCTTGGGTAGAGCAAAATGCGTTGGGGTAACATCAATATATCTTCGCCAATAGAGGATGAGAAGAGTTCGCCATGTTGTCTGGCCAAACGTGATTATCTTGGCGACCACAGAGGCGATATCGGTATGACTTTGCAAGCTTGATAAGAACTCTCATCGACTGTCACATGCTATGTCGATGGTTTCAGAGGAGCATAATCGCATTGGTGAGACACTTTAAGTGTCTCGCTGAGATGCGATTCTGACAGAAGGGGCTTTCGACTGCCCAAAGAATCCACATGGAATGAACCAACCAATCAGAGAAAACCAAAAGCAAGCCGTGGCAGTTTCACCAGGATGAAGGTGATTAACAAAAGGAAAAGCAACGTTAGCTCAGGAGCATTCAAAGCAACTCGACTGGGGGGAATTCAAAGATCGAAACGAGGAGTAGAAGTGAATGCGGTGGTTGTAGAAAGATCGGGAAGGCTTCCCATGAAGACCACTCCTGGAGATGACTCTTCATCGACATGGACACGCAGAGTGCAGCATTCAATTTCATCAAAAAGATCTAAGTCAGATCTTTTCTGAGTAGATATTTTTGTAAGCCCTAAGGGGCCGACCTTACTTTTGTATATAAGGCATTTTTTTTTGCCTCTTTGAGGGGAGTTCTCTGGATGCTTTTCTGAAGTCTGTGACTTCTACAATCCTCTCTTGGATTAGCAGAATTTTGTAACTCGTTTTGGAGCATGTTATATAAAGCTTACCTTAATCACTGTTAATGTTCAGATTTCCATCTTGTTCTTGCAAAGTGTTGTGCATTTCAGGTTCATGATTAAGTTATTTTTGTGAATTTCTTTCATTCCTTCATAACTTTATCTTGTGTTTCATGCCTTCCTTTGCAAAAAAATTCATTATACAAATCACAAATTGTGTTCACTTAGTCGCACAGGGATTCTAGTCTGTGAAAATATTTCTTTCCTCTCCAGAAAAAGTGTGTGAATCGAACCTATTTGTGAAATGTTAGTGCAAGGCTTACAGAATTTGATGTGTAATCTTATGTTCATCATCAATATTCAAGTGTAAATTGAGTATCACATTGTTCCTGTCAATTTGGTGTATCACCTTAGTTTAGTTTCAATTTATGTACTCCTTCTCCCTTTCCCTTTACAAAATCAGTAGTTTAGGTGACACCAAAGGAAGCCAGCCTTCTCTGGAGGTGATCTCTGCTCACAAGTGACCCACAGCTTTGGAGGTCTTCCCATGTTACACTGAGTTGTTGAACATTAGGTTCAACAGGGTGCAATTTCAGGAGATAACATTTAATTCCTCAATTCTCATTACCATAGGTTCAACTAACAAAAGACTAGGTAATATTCAAGATTATTACAGTTAGTTGTTCTGCCTTGGCTTTATACTAAACCTTCACTTTCTTGACTGCATCAAATTTCTCAATGAGAGATTTCAATGTGGATTGAGAATATTATTTTGTACTCTCATGAGTAATCTTCCCCAAATAAACTCTTGTGACAGAATAATTGAAAATATCCACCTCTTCCTTAGTCCTATTTGGAGGAGGTTGTGCCACCTTTGCATACCTATTACCTTCCTTGTCAAACAATAACCTAGAGAGGGTCTTTTCCTTCTTGATCTTTGTTTTTTTAGGTTCTAGTTTTGTGAAGTCAAATTCATCTATGGAGACAACTTCCTTCTTCCTATTAGGTGTTTGAGATGAGAGCCAAGGTGGAAGTGGTGAGCTCTCTTTTGTATTAGCAGCCATGGTTTGAGTCCTCATTGTTGCATTCACAAAATTTGTTGTATCAATAGGAGTAGTGTTAGTAAAAAAAGTAGTAAGAATCTCCACACTTGATACTTACATGGACTTAAACATGAATTATTCTTAGTCGGAATGATAAGTTATGTCAAATGACAATGATGAAAAACTAGTTAGAGACATAGGTGATCTTGACACATTGTCCAAACCTTGTTTAGGAATTTCAAAGATAGACCTTGAAGGGGATGAATGTATGGAATGGATTGATACTATGGGGGGAACATTGACAATGACTGTAGGAGTGATTGTAGCAGATGGAAAGGGTTGATCAACTATTGTAGCAAAAGGTTTGGGGGTAGGTACAATAGTAGAAATGGGAGAAGAGGAGATAGGTGGTTCTTTAAAAATATTCTCATGAGGAGACAATTCTGATTCTTCTTGTTGTCCTTCCTCTATTTGCCTCTCCTCTTGAAAAAATTCCTCTTGTGCTTCAGTAGATGGCCCTTCTGTGGCTGCTTTTCTTTTCTTCTTACCACATTTAACAAGAAACTTGATCTTGGGCTTAGAGTTCCCACTAGAACTAGGAGCATCATTCTTGTTCTTCATCCTTAATTTAGATTTCTTACCTGCAGGATCTTGTGACTCCTCCTTTGACCCAGTGAGAAATCATTTCAATTAAATTCCCTTTTCTTCTAACCATAAATTGTTGTTAGCAAGAATTGGTTCAAACCTTTCTCAAATTGAAGTTACCTCCTTCTGTGACCATTGAATGGGGATAGAGGAGATCTTGCAATGTTGTTCCTCTCATAGGATGGATCTAACATGTCACCATCATCTTCCATTCCCTTTGGAATATCAGCAAAATATAGCTCTTCAATTTGTTGCAAAGTGAGCCTGCATTAATCCAACTTTCTTATTTCTTCCTCAGTCCTACATTCAGCCCACACATCTTCAATTCTCTGTACATGAACATGTACTTTCTTGATCTGATCCTTCATACTTCAGTAATCAAAATATAGCATTTTCTTGAACATTTTCAATGTGACCAACTACATTTTAGATTCAACAACTTTGGCTTTTGAAGAGGTTTGAATGGAATACCTACCAATTATCAATGGAGACTTGAATCTTGGCTTGTGGGAATCCATCTGTTTGCGATGAATTGAAAATATTTGTCTACACAATTCCATCAAGATAATTTTGTCACTAGGATATCATGGGAGTATGTATGGATATCCCATGAAACAACCAACTCTCAGATATGTGAAAGTGGGGAATTGCAGGTAGAGGCAACCATAATTATTTACCACTGCCCAAGCCTCATCCGAAACTCTTTTTCTTTCCAACTTGGGATCAAATGCAAACAAAAATGGAGCAAAGAATGCATCATTTACCCTTAAAAAATGGTGAATTCTCCCATCAATAGTAATATTTTGAAAATACTTATATCTGAGAGTCACCCTTCTGCTTCCTTCTATCATCAACCCAGGAAAATTTCTCATAGTTGCAGTAGTATACACAAAGTAGGATGTCATGTAGAATTTTTGTGTTGTATGCACTTTGGTCAATTGATCATGAATGGAATCACTAATCTATTGGCCCCAAAAGATCTATTGCTTTCCCTTCTTTATGATCTTGATGTATAAATACATCCAGTCTTCAAATGTAGATGAGGAAGGTAAACCTTGCACTCTACTAAGAAGAGTGATCAGATCATTCACCTCTTCAATGAAATCACTGCAAGGGAAACTCTTGGCCATCTTGAGATATTCGACTGGGGACTCTTCAACCATTTGTTGTTAATCAACCTCTTAGTAGAATCTGGATCTTTATCATACTATTCCTATGTAGATTCCTTGGTGATTGATGCATACCCATCAGTACTAGGGAATATGAAAGCTTTGTTAGGAAATTTTTCATCTAACCTTATGACTATATCCCCATTGGCATCCTTGACACTTCTATCATTTCTATTGTAATGAGAAGAAAATTGAAGGAAAAACTCTAGGTTATGTGCCACAACAAGAAAAGAAGCCACCATCTAAATGTTACTTTGCACTATTCACCTCATTCCCTCATCTAATGACTACTTATGATTCCTTGTTACAAACTCAGACATATCAACATGCTCGATTTTAGTGTCTTTGATCTCATCTATATTTGATGAGACTAAGGTAGCTTGAAACACACCTTGGTATTTAAAATTCATTTATTTTCCCTTGCTTGAAGAGGGATCTGACATTTGGAGAGCAACTAGCAAGTGATTATGTCCTTACAGGAATGTAGACATGAAAATCTTGGAAAGTGTGCATAAGAAACTGGAAAGAAGGAAGAACGGTGAAAACTAGAACAAACCATAGAAATCTGCTTGAAATCCTATGAGAACTTTGAACTTGGAATTTAGAAGTGATGAGAAATAATGAGCAAGAAAAATCAAACATAAAAATGAAAATGCCAAGGGGAGAAATCGATTAAAAACCATTTTCAATGTCATTAAAACCGTTCATAAATGCAACTCGTGTGGAACCCAAGATTGTAGGGGTTGGAAAATTAAACTTCATAACAACTTTAATATGTGAATGATATGTAGGGTTGGTAAAAAATACTGACCTTGCACTTTTATTTTGTTTTTGCATTTTCCTTGCAAGGGCGTTGAATTTCAGCACTTCTACAAGGGCAAAAAAATTCTCTTTAAAACAAAAAAATTACATCTTGGTCTAAAATGCAAAAATTTTCAAACTGAAAAGGGTTAATGCTCAAAATGGCATTCTGAAGCTAGGGGACCACGTATAAGGGCAATAAATATCTACCTCTTTTTGCATGCCTAGAGTGTGTGGGATACGAAACAAACAAGTTGTGTAGGGGTTATTCCACAAATTAAGCTCAACTAAATTCGAGGATAACAAAGTCTTATGTCTTGGGTCTATTTGCTCAAAGGCTCTAAAAATCAACTTTTGGAGAATTTTATAAATTTAGGCACAAGTTAAAAGTGTCACTATACTTATCTAAAGTGCAATTGTATGTCTTAGAGGTGAAAAGGTATGCCTCAAAAGTGGTAAAGTATGCCCTAGAAGTGGTAAATTTTGTAATAGAAGTGAAAAACTATGTCTTAGAAGCATAAATTTGTCAAGAAAGTGCATAGGTTATCAAATCACACTTACTCATGATTCAAATCAAAAACACAATGTGCAGATCAAATGCATAACTTTGTGAATCAAAAGTTTCAAATGATAGCTCAGATGCACTAGTTGATAGGTCAAATGTGTAATTGTGTATCAGAAGCATAACATTAGGTATAAAAACACAATTATGTATATCAAATGTACAACAATATAAATCAAAAGTGAGATTCTCCTTGGGAGGCATAAAAACATATCAAAAATTAGAAGCACTACAAGATCTACTCAAATGCGTAATTTTATGCTTAGAAGTGTAACTCTATGTAATAATGGGTGACTTTTACAAGATTTGGATAAAAAAATTCTTTGCAAGAGATGAAAAAATCATACACAATGGTTGATATTTTCCAAGGTAACAATGTTGAATGGAGTATACTTGTATTGACAAGAAAATACTCCAAGAATATTAATAGCCTAATTTTGATTCAAGTAAGATTGTTGAACTAGAGTGGGCCCAACCCAAGACACTATAGGATTATGCATGCACACTTCACTCTCAAGAGGGAATAGATAGGGGTCTAGTATCCCAAGGGATCACATTTTCCCTTTTTTGGAGGTTTTGACACCTTAAGTCGAAATAAATCCTCTCCTCAAGATGGTACTATTGGAATCAAGGAACACTGGGAGGGGGGGTGAATCTGTGTTCTGCAAAATTTAACTTTATTAACCTGATCTTTAAACCACTTATAGCATTGAACTAAAAGTAAGATGCAAGAACACAAAAAAATCAACCACAACACCATAACACAAGGATTTTTACATGGAAACCTTGTTAGGGGAAAATCCACGGTGGAGGTCAATACACAATATGAGTATACTCAAATAAAAGTGTTTACAAATGGGAATGCACATGCATTCAGGCACACTGCCTAGAGCTCACTACTCAGATACAAAAAGAAGACTCACTGTCTTACAAAAGCATTTGGATTACATCTAGAAGATTTGAACTGAGAGAATGGAATCTGCTAATGCTTGATTTCAGTTCTAGTTAAGCACATCAATCACATTCTTGAACTTCTGTCTAATTTTTCTCTTCTGCTCTATCTGCTTTAATTCAGATTACAAATCCTTTTCTACACAAGTGAAATTGTGCATAATCTATCCACAATCCTTCTAAATTTTGCAACACACATTAACACACTTTGTACACACATCCAAATGATATAAACAATCGCTTATATATATTCGCAACTAAATATTTAATCAACCACATGTCGGCTTCAACAAAACATAAAATATTTACAAACCGTCGACTCAATCTATAGATAATTTTCAATGCGCACCAACCAAATTTGGCCACAACATAATGAGGACCCAAAACAACATGCTCAAAAACAAAACACTTCAAACAATTACTCCTTGAAGGTCCACAACACCCTATATTCACTTAGTCAACATTCTTGCACTGTTAGATAGAAAATCAATCAACCAGATCTTCTAACTTGCACACCAATTGATACGAGGCTCTATGATTCAAGGATTACATATATCATACATCAAAATATCTTCCTTGAGATCCACAACTCAAAATGATAACAAAAAATTTGTATATGAATTGATGAACACAATTATGTCGGATGCTTTGTTCTAACTTGACAGTTAATCACTTAGCTTCAATCTGACTTCTGGTATAAGCAACTATTGAAGTGCAGATCAAATCATTGACTAGGGTTACCATCAATGAAAACACCAGATGACATGTGCAGTGTCTCTTGCCAACAATCTCTCCCTTTGGCATTGATGGCAACACTTAGTGAAAAATGACTAAGTGTCGGATCAATACCAACATGAATACACTGCCAACCTTCAAAACTTCAAAACACAACTCCCCCTGAGATGATTATGACATTTTTCACTATCCCACTCTCCCCCTTTGACATCAATGGAAAAGGCAGGAATCTGCATACCAAAAATCAAACAAAATTGCTATGAACAAACTACATATGTACAAACATGCTTCTACAACTTACATAAACTTGAATATATCTACAAAATTACTCTTCAATAGGCTCAAACTAGTGTCCCAACTCTTTTTGAGACTTTCCAAAATAGTCATGTGACCACAGAACAAGTAGGATTGCATCTCTATTGACTCAAGTTTTGTCAGATCACTGACAGCCATAGCATCCTATGCTTCCTTCAATGCACTGAGTATTATCTCCATCTTAGGACCAATCAATCCTTTGAGCTCACAAACCCTTTCAACAATTCTGCCTTCTTCATGCTTCAAATTTTTAATTTTTTCAAGTAGGGATATGACTTGACCTTCTTTCTTATCAATAGAAATAGTTAGAGGATCAAATGCTTGAGAGATATCTGCTAACTGTTTCTCATATTCCTTCATTTTCTTTTCAGTGTCCTCAATGAACTTAGACAATGATAAGCATGACTTATAAATGTTTCCACCTTCAGAAAAAGGACCTTGAATATTCTTTACACAAGTAGCTAATAAATATTTATCATTGGCAATTATTCCCTTCAATCTACCGAACCTTTTAGCATCAAATTCCTTCTGAACCTTATCCATAGCTGACTTTTCAAGTGACTCAAAGTGAGTACTTATAGAATTGACAAGCTTCTTCAGCTGACCATATGGAGAATCAGATGAATCCTTGACCTATGTAGGCATGATCTTGGATACCGGATGCAAGACTCAACAACTCATTGTCTTCAATGTGAGATTTTAGTATTTCCTCCCTTGCCTTGGTCTGAGCAAATGACGCTACCTTCAGTTTCTCAATGGGAGATAGAGTGGCCAAGTTGATAGGACCTTTAACTAGTTTAGGATCAAACTCCTCCTGTTGCTCTTCCAAAAACTCCTTTACTTCCTTAGAAGTGTCTCTTACTTCCATAGGAATCTCTTTTACCTCAGCCTTCTTCTCTTCAACCACAAATTCTTCCTTGGCTTTAGGAATCTCTACTTCTTCACTTGACAAAACTTTAGGAGCTTCAGTCTCCATAGTAATTTCAGCATCTTGCATGTCAAGAGGATTCAGAGTATCCTCAAATGTGTCTTCTTTTCCTTCTTTTGTTACCCAGCCAGATGGAGCATCTTCACTATGAGCTTCAGAAACAACATTATATATGTTCTTTAACATAATTGCCTTAAGGATTTTCTCAATGTCTTTTGCCACCTCTTCAGTCTACCCAATCATCAGCTTGTTCACCTTTATTTTTCTCTTAAAATCCCTTTTGGCATCATTTAGAATTTTTTTCATCTCTCCTATTGACATCACCGAGCACGGATCAGCAAGTATACGTTCTCTCATTTGCTCTTCTTCAATTCTTGCATTCACTCTCCTCATTTCTAAGACTTCATACAGACTTTTAGGTAACTCAGAAATTATTTCAATGAGAGTCATATTGAAATTATTCAAATACTTTATTGTGGCTTCCTCAAGAATTCTTTGACTAAAACTATCGATGGTGTGATACCATTCACAAAGTGGCCTAAGATTACCATCCTTAATCAAGGCTTTTTCAACTTCTTCTACAGACATACCTAATTTATTAGTTTTCATCTTTTTATTTTCTTTCTCTTCACCAGAGGGCTTGTCCTTAGAGACTTTAGATGATTTTGACCATTTTGCTTAATTTCTCTTACCTCTTCATCAGATTCAGTTTCTTCATCCTCTGAAACAACAACATAGACTCTTGTGCTTTTATCCTTCTTCCTCTTTCCTTCTCTACCAGATGTCTTGACTTGACCTTTTACAGGGCTTGATTTCTTTGCAGGACCAAATGAGAGTGCAGAGCTCCTAGTAGATATAGATCTGGAAAAGGATGCTACTAGACTAGAAAACTCAGTTCTAGTTGGATCTCCTACTTTAGCTTGTTCTCTTTTCCTCCTAGCTTCCCTTACAACTTTAGTTGATATCCCCATGCTTTTTGCAAAATCTTCAACTTCCTTTCTCACCTTCCAAATTATCATAGGCTTCTTCAATTGTTCATGCACTTGCATATCCTTTTCCTCAAAGGTACCAAACCTTTCTTCTATCGAATCTTGAGGTTTACTTAGCAAGTGTTGAGCATACAACTCCAAAATTTGTTCCTCAACCTCATAACCTATAGGAATTATCCAAATTGTTATAGGTTTTACAACTTCAATTAAGCATTGATCAATATCAACCATGAAGCAAATTGTGTCCTTGTGCTTTTCCACAATAGATGTGGGAATCCTTTCCCTGGCTTGCATTTTATTCAGAAAACTTTTGAAATAACCCCAGATAGCATTTTTTCTAGCTTTGTTGTCACCAATTCCATACAAGATGTCTCTAATTTGAATAGCTACTGGTTTATCACCTTGCCAATGCACTTTTCCAACTCCTGAAACTTCATTCATGAAGTAGAAGAATAGAAACAACAACAAATTACCATACTTGAAAGATTTCTTCTTATCCTTCTTGATTTTTTCAAGATTCTCAATTAGTTGGCTTCGAAGTAACTCACATAGATCATATTCTTCATTTTCTTTGAACATCTGATATATTGCATAGATTGTTGTACTGAATACAAAATTATCCTGACTGGAGTGATATATTTTGTACCATAGAAGAAAATCTCACATCCACTTCAATAATATCATCAATTGTCATAGCTCTCTTGTAGAAAATTGAACCGGTTGCATATGTAACTATTTGATTCTTCACAGCTTTCAATGTGGGCAACCCACTGGATGAATTTAAACTAGTAAGAATCCTTATAGCTTACTTCATAATTTTAAAAGGATAACTTAACCACATGAACTTGACATGCACTCGACTCAATATATACCAAACCCATTCATTTTATTTGAACACGGGACATTTCACAATCTGAGTGAACCTCTTCTCCTCCAGAGTTTTGAATTCAATTTTTACACATAAATTTTCTCCCATAATATGATTGTTATACAAATTTAGCAACTAGGAGCTTCCTAATTCTTCAACATTTGCATGAATGTATTCCCTAATATCTTCAATATGCAAAACACCATACACAATGGAAGAAAATGAACCTAATGGTTATGTCTCAATGGATTTGAATGGGTGCCATTTGAATTTCAGATGGGGCCTATCCTTAATATTAACAACCAACGGAGCAGAAATTTCCAAAATTTTCAAGTTCACGAGTTTACAGATAAATAACTTTTGCCAGATTAGGGTTTGATCGCCAAAGTTCGTTGTAGAGTTCTCCAACCTTCTTCTCAAAATGCAATGTGACAAATGAGGGATAGAAATGACTGTTTATCATTCACTCACCTAATTTTCTCATCGCAATAAATGCTTTTACCCTAGGTCTTCTGGATACCCTATTTTTATAGACTGTGAAAGAAAATTCTTCTACGGACCTTCAATTTTGCACAAATTTTCTCCACAAGAGATCCCAAAACATCTACACATCACTAATTCAATCAATGCTATTTGCCACATTCTAGTACCAACTACCGACAAGGGGGTTAAAAGATTTTCTTGAGAACTCCCCCTAGGCCAGAGGCCTTAAACTAATTCCTGGAGGAATTTCCAGTACCAAATTCTAGCACTGGCTCATTTCCTACAACAGAAGGACTCTTCTTCACCCATGTCTTTTTCATTTGCTTCCTGATCTCATTTGTAGTAACTTTTCCTTTTCCCTTTTCATCCTTCTGCATGTTTTTCCTTTGATTTACCAGACCCTTTTTGCTTCTACAAAATCTAGCAATGTGACCGAATTTGTTGCAATTGTAGCACATCACATTTCTTTGTCCAGACCAGTTGTTCCATTGATTTTATCTTGATCTACATTGGTTAGCAATATGACCAAATCTATTGCAGGTATAACATCTAACATCTCTATTGAAAAAATTGTTTGGCATATTTATGCATTCAACTGACTTATGACCATACTTATTGCAATTGAAACACTAATCGGAGAATGATGGACCACTTGGATTCATTCTACTTCTACATTGAGCAGCCATATGACCAAATTTATTACAAAACAAAACAATAACTATTGAACCTTTGAGCATTAGGTTGTCTTACCAGATACCTTCTAGCTTTGTTCATCTGATCTCCTTGCCTGAATTTCCTTTGTCTAGATCCGGAACTTTCTCCTTTCTCATATCCAAGACCTCGCTTGTCACTTTCAGTCCTCTAACTTTTAATCAGTTCATCAAGCTTGGCTGAGCTAATCTTGAACTTCTCCTTGAATTCATTTGCAGTAGCAAGTTCATCTCTGAGATTTACAATTTTCTTTTCAAGCTCTTTTTCATTATTTTTGGATTGTTCCAATTCAAGCTCCAACTGATTGAATCCATCAGTAATTCAATTGCATTCTTCAGATTTCTCTTTCAAGGACTGAGCAAGATTATCTTCATTCTTCTTTCCGTCTTCTATCTCCTTGGTCATCCTCATCACAATAGATTCCATCTCATGCTTCAAGACAACATTATCTCTAGAAAACTTTTCACATTCTTCTATCTTTTCCTTCAAGGCTTGACTTAGGTGTTCACCTTCCATGCTCTTACTTTCTTTCTATTTAAGCTTATCACAGAGTTCCTTTCTCTTTTCCCTAGACTCATTTATTTTATCTTTCAATGATTGAATGAATTTCTCAACATTCATGAGGCTTGCCTACAATTCTCGTATTTCAGATTTGGACTAATCAAGATCATCTAGTGCCACCAAAAGTTGTTGAAGACTGCTTGAATCCATTGAATCACCTTCTCGAATCTTCCCCAAGCTTTTAAACTTCTTCTGAGGAACTAGGCTCTGATACCAAATGTTGGAATCAAGGAACACTGAGAGGGGGGGATGAATCAATGTTTTGCAAAATTTAACTTTATTAACCTAATCTTTAAACCACTTATAGCATTGAACTAAAAGTAAGATGCAAGAACACAAAGAAATCAACCACAACACCATAACACAAGGATTTTTACATGGAAACCCTGTTAGGGGAAAAACCATGGTGGAGGTCAATCCACAATATGAGTATACTCAAATATAAGTGTTTACAAATGGGAATGCACATGCATTCAGGCACACTGCCTAGAGCTCACTGCTCAGATACAAAAATAATACTCACTGTCTTACAAAAACATTTAGATTACATCCAGAAGATTTGAATTGAGAGAATAACATCTGCTAATGCTTGATTTCAGTTTTGGTTAAGCACATCAATCACATTCTTTTCCTTCTGTTTGATTCTACTCTTCTGCTTTGTTTGCTTTAATTCATATTACAAATCCTTTTTTTCACAAGTGAAACTATGCATAATTGCTCCACAATCCTTCTGAATTTCACAACACACATCAACACACTTCGTACACACATCCAAATGATATAAACAATCGCTTATATATATTCACAACTAAATATTTAATCAACCACATGTTGGCTTCAACAAAACATAAAATATTTACAAATTGTCGGCTCAATCTATAGATAATTTTCAATGTGCACCAACCAAATTCAGCCACAACATAGTGAGGACCCAAAACAACATGCTCAAACACAAAACACTTCAAAAAATTACTCCTTGAAAATCCACAACATGCTATATTCACTTAGTCAACCTTCTTGCACTATTACACATAAAATCAATCAACTAGATCTTCTAACTTGCACACCAATTGATACAAGGCTCTATGATTCAAGGATAACATAGTTAATACATCAAAATATCTTCCCTGAGATCCAAAACTCAAAATGATAACAAAAAATTTGCATATGAATCGATGAACACAATTCTGTCGAATGCTCTATTCTAACTTGATAGTTAATCACTTAGCTTCAATTTGACTTATGGTATAAGCAACTACTGAAGTGTGGATCGAATCACTGACTAGGGTTTCCATCAATGGCAACACCAGATGACATGTGCAGTGTCTCTTGCCAACAGGTACATGTTGAGTAATTGTAATCATGATATTGTACCTTATATCACACTATATTAAGATGACCATTGGTCTTAGTCTTGCTAAAAACAAGGTTCATAGTGGTATCTAAGAAATAAGGGCTATTTGCATTCTTGAGTCTAGGAGATTCTCTCCTATTCTCTTCACCTATATGGGTCTCAATAGATTGAGGGTCTCTAGGCTTGGCCAAACACGACGATAGCTCACTCCTGGGGTAAAAGTTTCACTCTCCCCCTTTATATACACTACCAAAAAATATGGTTGAGGTTGACCTTGAGGTGATGAAATCCATAAGCAGGTCCCCTAATAACAATGAATATTGATACTAGTGCTTTTGATCTCTAGGCTCAAATTAAGTGCAAGGGGATAACATACATAATGAGTATAAACTTGGTTGAAAAATAAAGAAAAAAATAAAATAAAAAAGGTGCTTTTGATCTCTAGGATCACACATAGTGCAAGGAGAGACCACACACACCTAAATCCCACACAAAAATAACATACATGCTTATTTTTAAAGCCCAAACAAAGTGTACAACTAAACTAGATTTTTTTTTCACTTTTCCCTACACCAAATTATGTCAGTAGTCTCATATTTAAATAATTTTCCTAATGATTACCAATCTACACCACTTGATTACTTTCAAAAATCATACAAATGTTAGGAAAAAATCAAATGAAATTTGATATAATCAAATGTAAAATAATATACTTCATAAGTTCCACACTAGATATTAAATGCTTAATTATACCTATAAAAAGTGTCAACTTACCTCTCAGATACATCGTTGTGCTTATCAATAGTGTTGTTCTATGTATTGGATGTGTCACTCTATATCTTAGATGCACGAATCTAAATAAAAAATTACAACTCTACACTTGTACTTGCAATCATAATCTACAAATAGAAATTTTTTATTTAACCCTACAAAATAATTATTAGTTTTAAAAAATTTCAATAGGGGTTAATTAAAAAATAGAAAAAATTTAGTGGTTGATAAAACAAAAGAAATAAAATGTGAAATATGCTAAATTTATGAAAATCCTACATGCAAGTGCTAATCCCTATATCAAAAGTGCAATAGTGTGTTTCAAAAGCACTGCTCTATAGATCAAAAGTGCCACTTTGGATCAAAAATGTTGATTCATACAAGTGTAACCTTTAAAATCACATAAACTCAAAGAAAATATTAAATTTAGGGATGTGAGCCCACCAATAATGCCAAAATGTGAAGCCTAATACATGTTATCAAATATGAAAGTAGGAATAATCAATAAAACCAAATTTAGTAATAAATGATAACAATGTGAGTGTGTGCACAAAACATAAAGTAAATCAATTTAAGCTAACAATTACCTCCATAAAAACATGCCTAACATTACTCCATTTTATATGATGATAATTACTATATAATGATAAGTGAATTTCTCTTAGGTTAGAATAACCTTAATTTGCAAAATGGATGCAAAGATGCCTTGATTTCTTAAAATTCGTGGATAGATTGAATGGCTAAATGATGAGTGTTTTATGGCTTTCACAAATACCTAATCAATAGTGTAGGATGATTGGAGAAATCAATAAATGAGATCAAGTGAGAGATCATGATGAATGTGCAAGCAACATGTGTCAATATGAAGGGCTAAGATGTAGAGTTGAGTGGCTACATGGAAGAGATGATCGATTGCATGGGTGAGTGAAGTGAAAGTGAACCGAGCTTGCTTTTTAGTTAGTTCACTATATTAGGAGATGGAAGAATATAAATAGAATTAAATTAATAAATTTATTTAATTCATGTGCATGAGATGAAGATATATTTAGTAAATAAATAAATTATGAATTTTATTTATTTTTAGAAAAATTTAAATATAGAAAAGTCAAATTAAATAAATTACATAATTTATTTAATTTTAGAGGAGATATTAGCTAATAAAATAATTAAAATTATTTAATTATGATGGATGAGAGAAAATTAAGAAGTTAATAAAATAATTAAAAACTATTTAATTTGTGTAAGTGAGAAAAATTGAAGAAATAATTAAATAATTAAAAAATATTTAATTAGAGTGGTTGGAAGAAAATGATAAATTAACTAAATAATTTAAAATAATTTAATTAGTGTGGATAAGATGAGTGATAATTTAATTGGTTTTCAAGAATCATTGAATATATATTTTGTAAATTCCTTATTATATATTAATATATATAGGCTACTTGCCTTTTGCCAAATATATATATATATTGAGACAAAAAGGATAAAATAATCAAATAATTAAAATCAATTTAATTAAAGAAGATTATATGTTAGCTTAATTAGATAATTAAAATTATTTAATTAATAGTAATGATGAGTTCATAAGGGAAGATGACAAGAAGATGATGATGGTTTTAAACAAAATGTATTATTCATTTTTAGGTGTCTACAAAACAAAAAAACAAAAAACATACCAAAAATACCTAACAAGTAGTTAAAATTGATTGAGAGTGCCTGCAGTTGGGAGATTATCTTCACCCTCCTAGACCTAGTGAGACTTCTTCTAGGTACCATCAAACTTCTTTTTATTGGTAATTCTGGTTTTGGATCCAGGGCCATAATCTTCCCCTATTTTTCCTAACTCAAATTCATTGTTTTCCTTCATTTTCATTTTTCATTTATCTTCTTAATATCCCTTGAGTGCACTTTCACACACTTGTTGAAATTTTCTTTGAATTTCATGAATTATTTTTCCTTCCATTCTAACATCTTGTTGATCTTGTCCTTTGCAAATTATTCTTCAAACATATACATCCTCTCATTTTGGTTGCCAAATTTTATTTGCATCTTAATCATATTCGAGATTGCATCTCATTTAAAAAAAAAAAATCCTCTCAATCTTTTATAGTTACACGAATTTCACCCCTTTATTTTTTCCATGATGTTCATTTGAATATTGAGTCTATCAATGAAGTACCATTTTAAGAAATTTGCTGAAGATTGAAACCCATAAATCAACTATTAATTCATTGATATTAGAATAGCATAATAAAATAATTTTTTAAATCTTTGTACCATTCAAACCTATACTATTATACATCTTATATAATATTTGTGCATGCTATCATAATTTTTTTTGGGGAACAATAATTCATTTGGGTGATCCCCCTTTGATAATATATTTGGCAACACTATTCTACCAACTCCTCTACTTATACTATCTCTAGTTAAGTTTGGTAGAACTTTTGGTTTAAACTACATTTGATGATAATTTTGTTTATTTCTATAAAATTGGAAACTCTACCAAATGTAAAGCCCCTCCAATTTTATCTAACATTCCTTTATATTTATAGGTGGTTTTAGTTGTCCTTGTAAACACTTTACATAGAAACAAGCATAATTTTTTCGTAAATTGTTAATTTTTAACTTATTATAGGTATAAAAAAAATCTTTTTGATCTCTAAAATATCATAATATTTATTTTGTTTGATATTGATTAGTGATAATATGTTAATCCTCTAACTCTTATGAATTTTAATTACACTAAGATAAAGTTCCAGAACATAATAATTGTTAGATTATTTTATGCATTAGGTATTTTGTACTCCATGAAGTAATATAAAGTTCCATTTGAGAGGGGTTGGGGTTTTTCTTATTTTTTTCTTTGTTTTGTTGATTTGGTCTATTGTGTGACTAATTTGAGGATTCAAAAATGTATATTAAAAACATCTAGCAATTATTAAAGTAGATAGAGAACTACAATCTTGGCAAGATGGACTCCTAAAACATTTGAAATAAAAAAATCTTATTAATCTTTATGGATTGTTTTTTGAATTCACTTCATATTGATATATTTTTTATAGAGGGATTAAACTAATAATTTATTAGGATTAATTCTATTATAATGTTGATATTGATGTGGTGATATCTATCACTTATATTGAATTTGCTTGTGACCTTTTGAATTTTTTTTGGTGATTTATGGAGACTCCAATAAATATCCATTCCCATATAATCTTTATATGGATAGTCTTATACCCTTTGATGAATTCTAACCATATCATTGTGATATAGTTGTGGTACTCAATTAATATGAAGATCTTAAATGTCAAGATGACATAGAGACTTCTCTTAATACTCCAAAGACTTTAGTTAATTTTGAGGTTGAAGATTCCTCTACATGAGCATTAAAAAACTTGATTGATAGATAAGTGGATGAGTAATAAAATCTAATGACACTATATAATATTCTATTACCACTATTTCTTACTTTCACCAAGTTTAATCTTGCTTTAGATGGGATTCCAAAAACTTGATTGATAGATAAGTGGATGAGTAATAAAATCTAATGACACTATATAATATTCTATCACCACTATTTCTTACTTTCACCAAGTTTAATCTTGCTTTAGATGGGGTTCCAATGATTCGGTGCAATAGGACCATAATTTCGTTCTAGAGACAATTCATTGGGATGATTTCATGGTCGTTATTGGGTATTTATTTGGTAAGTCCTAGGCATTGAAAATCTAGAAGACACCATTAAGGATTTGGTATTCCTCTTCAATGATAGTTGTACAACATTTTTTGTCTTTTCATCTCTAGGTTATATTCTACAATAATTTCTATAGTGTTTTGAGATGTCACCATCATTAGCCACACCTATGAAACTTGATGCAATGTTAGCACCTTTGAAAAATAACATAGAAATATATGAGAAGCTTCTAAATATATAAATTTGGAATCTTATTTCTACAATTTTATTTCTAAAATGGGAAGATCTTTAGTCACCTTTCAATTTATTTCTAAGGGAAGAAATGTTTTCAATGAGCATGGATCATCTTCACTATTCAATATCGAGAATCCACTTTTGTCTCAAAGACATCACATTTTAGGTGGGATAACTAGTCTCTATCTTCACTCTTTCTCTTTGGGACTTCTTCATTTTTTTCGTTTTGGGGTATATCATTGTATATAGATTCCTCATATGGATTTCTTTACTAGGATCCATTTCTGAATTTTTATTTCTCACATCCTCCTATGTTGCACTTATGGGATTCTTGCGTAATATTGTGCCTATTTAATAAGTTTACTTAAGATATTAGGAATATTTAATTATTCTCACCTAGGTGGTTGTATATTTTGCACAAATTTAGTTTCCACTACACCATCATTAGTAACATTCTTATTCTTGGCCTATGAGTGAGGTTTATCATTGGATTGTGAGGTATGGCATTTTCTTTCTTCGTTAATTGTCACAAATCCTTTTGTAATGAGATATTTTTCAATAGTGATTCATTTATCTATAATCTCATCAAATGTGCTAGTGCATTGCACTTGTAGGTGGACACCCATTTATTGATTGATATTTTGGATAAAAATGCTCACAAGTTATTTTTATGGTATGGTCCATGGGAATTTTTTGGTCGTATTCCTTCAATATTGTAACAAATAAGTGAATGATTCTCCATTTTTTTGTTGGGTGTTGCATAAATCAATGATAGATATACCATGTTCAATATTGCAAGAGAAGTGATTGATGAATTTTTTAGCTAGTTCATGAAAATTCTTGATACCATATTACAAATGAGAGAAACATTCTATTGCTTGTCCTCCTAAACTTTAGGGAATATGTGTCATTATAAGGTACCTTTAGGCAAGCTATGTAGAATTATCATATATGATCTCATGGATCACCTCTTCCCTTGTACTTTTCAAACTTGGGCATTTCAAAAATTTTGGTGAAGGGAACCATAGGTATTGTTTGATAAAAATGATAAGGACATATATGCTCAAGTGTGTAGTTTTTCTATGTATGTCCTAATTCCATGTCAATTATCTTCTTATGCAAGCTTTATATTCATGATGCCAAGTCATTTTTTGTGTATGTTGGTGGTTGATTTGAGGGAATATTTGTTTATTGTTATGGTATGGCTGATGAATTAAATGAATGAATTTGATTTTGTGGAATGGTTTTTTGTTGTGGGATATTGAATGGATTGTATGAGAAGCTATGGGTTTGAGGTATATGTTTATTTGTGGGGATGGTGAATGGGATGGATTGAGAATGAAATTGTAATGAATTTGAGATCTTTTCATTTATAGGTATGCTAGATATATAATATTTATTTGGGGTGTGGAATGAGGAAATTTATGAATGGTTTGGAATATTAAGAGTAGGATACTAGTGGGAATGAGTTGGGTTGTATTCATTTTGTGGATATTTTGGATGTTTGTGAAGTATATAGAATATTAATATGGATGTTAGATGTGATAGGTTGTGAGGAAATTGGGTTATTTGTATGAATGTTGGATGTGATGAGTTGTGAAGCAAAGGAAATATTGGTGTTATGGGGTATGGATGAAGAAATTTGGTGATTCGGAATAGATATGGTCATATGATTAGATGTGAAAGGAGTTTGATAGAGTGGATTGATGTAGTTTTTAGAAAATGGTATGGAATTTGTGTTAATGAGAAGTATGGATGATTGAATTAACATGATTGGCATTGAAGCTTGAGGCATAGATATAATGATTTATTGAGACATGGGAATGCTTGAATTATATGGAGTGTGTGATGACATGATGTTTGTAAGGGATTGTTCCCTAAGTGTGACAATGCCAAAATATGAAGGTAGTTTAGTACATTTTTGTGCTAGTGTAAGAAAATATTTGTTCAGTTCCATAATAAGAAGCCCACCAATTACCTTTATCATGTCTTGGTCTTGTTTCATCTCTAATAATTTTTATTGTGTCAATTTGGTAGACTCGTGTTTGATGTATTTTATCTTAATCTTTGATGAGGAAGATTGTGGTATTTGATACACATTAGGTTTGAACAATCAAGGAGGCATGCAAAAATCAGGTTGTGTATCAACCATGGTTTTGGTTAGGTTTGAATCACTTTGATTGTACTCCATGAGTTTGTTATGTTGAGACCTTGTTGTAGGCATAAAAAATTGAATACCTTATGAGATGATTATGTAATAATAAAATTGGATGATTTGATATGGACATGTTGTTTCTAATGGACTCTTCTAAAGATATGTTTGTAGATTTGGAAAAAGGATGTGATGATTTTGGATAAAAAAAATTAGTGTTTTTGATTGATGTAGGATAAAACCTCAATAATTAAAAGTTAATCTAGATCTTCATGTGATGATAAATGTTAAGATTTGGATGGTTTTTTTACTTATACTAGACTAATGAGTGCAAGAAAAATGATGAGAGTGGGTTTTACTAACTTAAAAGTAGCCAATAATCTTAAGAAAGTTTTCCCACAAGTGATTTGTGCTAACTTAACTATCTACTTGAAATATGAAACTTCTCAAGTAAAGAGCAGAGTTAGGGATAAATGATGGAAGATTCAAATTAGAATATGGCTATTTTGGTTGCTAGGTGTTTGGATGAATGATTATGATGAGAAGGATTTGTTTTTTTCAAGACTAGCATAGTAATTCTCAAGTGCAAAAAAGGATGATACATGGGATGGATATAAATTATGATTTTTTGGTGGATGATGAATGGTAAATTCAACTAAGGTGTGCTACAAGTCTTATGTCTCGGGTCTATTTGGTCAAAGGCTCTAAAAATTGATTTTTGGAGAATTTTGGAAATTTAGGCATAGGTTAAAAGTATTAATATATTTATCTAAAGTCAAATTGTATATCTCAGAGGTTAAAAATTATGCCTCGGAAGTAGCAAAGCATGTCCTGTAAGTGGTAAAATATGTCTTAAAAGTGACAAACTATGTCTTAGAAGCACAAATCTGTCTGAAAAGTGCACAGGTTAATCATAATTATCATGAATCAAATCAAAAGCACCAATGTGCATATCAAATGTGTAATTTTGTAAATTAGAAACACCAAATGATAGCTCAAATGCACTAAATGATAGGTCAAATGTGTGATTTTGTGTATCAGAAATACAATAGTAGGTATCAAAAACACAATTATGTATATAAAATGTGTGATAGTATAAATCAAAAGCATGATTCTTCTTGGGAGATGTAAAAATAGAATATAAAATCAAAAGTGCTATAGGATACTTAGATGCATGATTTTAGACTCATAAGCATAACTCTATGTAATAGTGGGTGACTTTTACAAGTTTTGGACAAATTATTTTCTTTGGCAAGAGATAAAAACAACATACACAATGGTTGATGTTTTCCAAGGTAACAAGGCTGAATGGAGTATACTTGTATTGACAAGAAAAAATTCCAATAAAATTAACCTAACTTTTATTCAAGTAAGATTATCACACTAGTGTGAGCCCGACCTAGAATACTGTAGGATTATGCATGCACACTCCACTCTCAAGATGATATAGATAGGGTTCC
This sequence comes from Sequoia sempervirens, assembly GCA_007258455.2. Classification (NCBI taxonomy): domain Eukaryota; kingdom Viridiplantae; phylum Streptophyta; class Pinopsida; order Cupressales; family Cupressaceae; genus Sequoia; species Sequoia sempervirens. The sequence continues at coordinate 17,740,898 of VDFB02000010.1, read as the reverse complement.
AATGGCTTAAGGGCTCACTTTTTCCCTTTTTTTAGAGGTTTTGACACCTTTGGTCCAAAGAAATTCTATCTCTCCTTAGGATAGTACACATTGAGTAACTTCAGGCATGATATTATACCTTGTAGCACACTAGATTGAAAAATTTTGTTCTTAGGCTTGCTAATTTAGCAAGATTCATAGTGGTATCTAAGAACTAAGGGGCCATTAAATATTTGATGCTAAGAGGGTGTCTCCTGTACTCTTCAACTATATGAGTCTCGATAGACTGAGGGTCTCTAGCCTTGGCCAAACACAATGATAGCTCACTCTTGAGGTACAACTTTTACTCTCCCTCCTTTATATACCCCACCAAAAAAAATGGTTGAGGTAAACCTTGAGGTTATGAAATCCACAAGCAAGCCTCCTAATAAAAATGAATATTGATACTAGTGTTTTTGATCCATAGGCTTGCACAAAGTGTAAGGGGAGAGAATACATAACAAGTATAACCTTGGGTAGAAAATAAAGCAAATATAGAAAAATAATAGGTGCTTTTGATCTCCAGGCTCACACATAGTGCAAGGAGAAATCATACACACCTAAAGTCCACACAAACACAACATACATTTTCATTTTTAAATCCCAAATAAAGTGTGCAACTAAACTAGAAATTTTTTCACTTTCCCTACACCAAATTATGTTAGTAGTCTCAACTTCAAATAATTTTCCCAATGATTTCCAATCTACACCACTTGATTAGTTTCTAAAACCACACAAATGTTAAGTAAAAATAAAATTAAATTTGTAGAATAAAAAACACAATAATAGATTTCAAAAGTGCCACACTAGATATTAGATGTGTAATTATACCTATCAAAAGTGTCAACTTACCTCTCAGATGCATCATTGTGCTTCTCAAATGCATTGTTCTATGTATCAGATGTGCCACTCTATATCTCAAATGTGTCAATCTACATTTTAAAAGTGCAACATTGCACCTATACCTACAATCATAATTTTTAAATATAAATTTGTAATTTAACCATCTAAATAATTGTTTAGAAATTCAATAAGGGTTATAATTGAAAAAATAGCAATTTGTTTAGTGGTTGATAAGTTCCAAAAGAAATAAAATATGGAATCTACTAAATTTGTGAAAATCATACATACAAGATCAAATGTACCACTATGTGTCTCAGATGCATCATTCTACATGTCAAAGGCATCACTCCATGTCTCAAATGTACTAAAATATGTATCAAAAGTGCTAATCCCTATATCAAAAGCACAAAAGTGTGTTTCAAAAGCATTGCTCTGCAAATCAAAAGTACCACTCTGGGTCAAAAATGATGATCCATACTTATAACCTTTAAAATTACACAATCTCAAAGCAACCATTAAATTTAGGGATGTGGGTCCCACCAAGCATGCCAAATGTGAAGCCTAAAATGTTTATCAAATTTGAAAATAGGAATAATCAATAAAACTAAATTCAATAACAAATGACTACATCAATGCGAGCATGTGTACAAAACATAAAGGAAATAAGTGTAAACTAATAATTGACTCCATAAAAATGTTCCTAACATTAATCCTTAGTACACGATGATAATTCTTATATAATAATATACAAATTACTGTTAGGTTAAAATAACCTTAATTCATAAAATGGATGCAAAGATGGCTTAATTTCTCAAAATCTATGGAGATATTGAATGGCTAAATGATCGGTGTTTATAGCTTTAAAAAATACCTGATTAATGGTGTAGGATGATTGGAGAGATGAAAATATGAGATCAAGTGAGCAATCATGATGAACATGCAAGTGACATGTGTCAAGATGAAGGGATAAGATGTGGAGTTAAGCACGACTGCATGGAAGAGATGCCTGATTGCATGGGTGAGTGAAGTGAGAGTGAAGTGAACTTGATTTTTAGTTAGTTCACTAAATTAGGATATGAAAGAATATAAATATAACTAAATAAATAAAATTCATGTGCATGAGATGAAGACATATTTAGTAAATGAATAAAATATTGATTTTATTTATTTAAAAAAAAATATATATAGAAAAGTCAAATTAAATAAATTAAATAATTTATTTAATTTTAGAGGTGATATTAGCTAATCAAATAATTAAAATTATTTAATTATGGTGGATGAGAGGAAATTAATAATTTAATTAAATAATTAAAAAATATTTAATTAATGTTGAGATGGAAAAGGATAAAATGATTAAATAATTAAAATTACTTAATTAACGAAGATTAAATGCTAGAATTAAATAATTAAAATTATTTAATTAAAAGTGATGAATGAGTTCATAAGAGAAGACGAGAAGATGATGATGGTTTAGATGAAATGTATTAGTCATTATTAGGTGTCTACAAAACAAAAAAACAAAAAACATACAAAAAATGCCTAGCAACAAGTTAACATTGATTGAGAGTGCCTGCAACCTCTAGCTTTGTAGTTGGGAGACTATCTTCACCCTCCTAGACTTGGTGAGACTTCTTCTAGGTACCATCAAACTTCTTTTTGTTGGTAATTTTGGTTTTGGAGCTGGGACCATAATCTTCCCCTATTCTTTCTAACTCAAATGTATTGGTGTCTTTCATTTTGATTTTTCATTTATCTTCTTAATCCCTTGAGTGCACTTTCACACGCTTATCGAAATTTTCTTTAAATTTCATGATTTATTTTTTCAGTACTACCATTCTAGCATCTTATTGCTCTTGATCTTTTGCAAATTTTTCTTCAAATATATCCATCCTCTTTTTGGTTGCCAAATTTTGTTTGCATCTTGATCACATTATAAATTATGTCTCATTTTTTTAAAATTCCTCTCATCTTCCATATTTACCTAAATTTCACCCCTTTGGTTTTTTTCCATGATTTCCATTTGAATATTCAGTCTATTTGTTTCAATGAACTACCATTTTAAAAAAAAATGTTGAAGATTGAAACCCATAAATCAAATATTAATTTGTTGATTTTGGAGTAGCATAATCAAATAATTTTTCAAATCTTGTACCATTTTAACCTATACTATTATACATCCTATACAATACTTGTGAATGCTAGTGTAATTTTTTTTGGAACAATAATTCATTTGGGTGACTCCCTCTATGACAATATATTTAGAAACACTATTCTACTAGCTCCTCTACTTATAATATCTCTAGTTAAGTTTGGTAGAATTTTGGTTTAAATTACATTTGGTGACAATTTTGTTTGTTTCTATATAATTGAAAATTCTACCAAATCTAAAGCTCTTCTAATTTTATCTAACATTCCTCTATATTTAGATGTGGTTTTAGTTGTCCATAAACACTTTACATAGAAACAAGCATAATTTTTTTCCAAATTATTAGATTTTTTAATTTATTATAGGCATCAAAAAAGATCTTTTTGATCTCTAAAATATCATAATATTTCTTTTGTTTAATATTAATTAGTGATTATATGTTAATCTTCAAAACTCTTTCTTACTTATTCTTATAGACTACCACCTAATTTTCATGAGCGAAAAAAAGCAGGGAAGCCCCCGCGGGGCGGAAGGAGGCGAAACAGAGGTCAAGAACAAGGCTCGTGTGATCTGTTCAGAGGACTCGCAACATATGGGGTGCATTCTTTCAGAGGATGATGAAATGTTTAACCAGCAATCAAACACCAAGAAGTTGCTGCGTATGGTAGTAGGAAACATGAATATTGACATCTCAGAGGAGATCCTTGACTTGCATATCCTGAATGCCCTTCTCAACTCAAAGGTGGAACAACTGCAGAAGAATGCAATCATAGCAAAATTCATTGGTATTTGGCCTATGATGGACAGGATAAAGTAGTGGATTGGGTATAATTGGTTTGGCCTCAAGCCGGAGGTCAGTTTTCTGGCCCTAGGTTTCCTCCAAATTGTCTTTGATTCGGAAGCTGACAGAGAAAAGGTGCTTGAAGGGGGCCCATGGTTTATGGGCAATGCAGGGTTGTTCCTCAAAGTTTGGCACCCTGGCTTCAACCCATATACAGAACAGATCTTGGATGTGCCTCTATGGATTTGTATGTATAAGCTCCCGCATGAATTTTGGATGGAGGACATTCTAAGTTTTATTGGTAATTCCTTGGGAAAATTTGTGAGCTGCTCGAGCCCCCCGACTGGTAGGAAATTTTCTCCCTATGCATGGATCTGTTTCAAGATTGATCTAAGTAAACCACTACGCCACTCAATCCGACTCTCTTCTATTTTTGGGGATTGGTTGCAGGAAATTGAGTATGAGTGTTTTCCCTTCAGGTGCTTCAAATGTGGGAGATTGGGGCACACCACCAGATTGTGTGGGGTTCAGGGTAGGCCAAAAGTTTCTGGGCACCTCCTTAGGAGTGCCACATCCAATACACAAAAATGTGAGGTGGACTCCCCTTCTTCGACCAAACCATATCAGCTGGCACTTATGGGGGCCGATGTTGCTACCCCTGCTGGTCTGACCTCATCGATTGATGCTTGCGGGCAGAACTTGGTCCCCCCAACTCAGGATGCCTTGGCCAGTAATCTTGGGGTTGATGCTGGTGAAGGTTTGGGAATCGATTTCAGTGGCTCCCTCCCTCTCTCAAAGGCTGTTGAGTGCAACAGTGCCTTGGCCCCTCTGGAACCCAATGTGGTTTCCTCGGGGGGATCACCATAGGACTCGGTGTCGAAGATAAAAGCTAATAACACCCTTTTTCCTATAAGCTCAAGAGATCCTATGGAGGGCAGTGACAGTGATGTGGGTAGGGAGGAGGAAGATGAAGACAAGGAAAACTCATGGAAGATGGTTACTCGGAGCGGCAAGAGGGCTAGCGGGAAGAAATCATTAGTTATGGATGTTGGGGGCAACAATGTCAAAGGCAAAAAAATGGATGTGAGCAAGGCAAAGAAAAAGGCCCTGGAAGAAGTTGTGAAAGGCACTCAAGAATCTCTAACTAAGTTTGTTAAGAACGAAGGCGAGCACCTCCTTGCGAGCAAGAAGTTATGAGCTAGTCAGCTGGAATGTTCGTGGCCTAAATGGCCCAGAATAGCACTGCTTGGTCAAGTGGCTGATTAAGTGGAAATCCCCGATGTAATCTTATTGCGGGAAACCAAAGTGGATAGCGACAGTCTGTTGAGCATGATCCTGAGCTTATGGAAGAACAGTGATGGGATGGTTGTTGATGCCCTAGGTTCTGCTGGCGGTTTAGCCATTCTCTGGAACAAATTCCATTTTGTTGAGGTGAAAACCCATGCAACTGATAGGATCTTAACCATCCAATTAAAGGATCTCAGGGGGGAATTTGATGTGCTTCTCTCGAGTTTTCATGCACCTAACATTGAGAAGGATAGGCTCACTTGCTGGGAGGATTTGAGGTTGATCAGGGATGCTTCCCTGAGTGGAAACTGGATTATTGGAGGTGACTTTAATACCATATATGCCCCCTCGGAGAAGTCTGGAGGAAGGAGCCTCAAAAATTCAGGCTCGTTTGAGTTTAGAAGGATGTGTGTTGACCTCTCCCTTGCGGATATTACCCCCAAATCTGGTTGGTTCACCTAGAGCAACAAGCGTATTGGTGAAGATAACATTAAATGTAGATTGGACAGATTTTTAATAAATTCAGACTGGCTTCTTTTGGCTTCTAATTTCCATTCAGAAGTGGTTCATTTCGGAGGGTCTGATCATTGGCCCATCTCTATGATTATTTCCATAAATCACAAACCCAGGGGAATCCCTTTTAAAATGGAAGCCTTTTGGTATGAACATGAGGGTTTTAGGGAAGCTTTAGAAGGCTGGTGGAATATGGAGGTTAAAGGTAACAATAGATACATAATTTTTAAGAAATTAGGTGAAGTGAAGAATCTTGCCCGGGCATGGAATAAGAATGTTATGGGAAATCTCTTCAAGCATAAGATCAAGGTTGAGGAAAAGCTTAAAAGCATTGAGGCTGAAATTGCTCAGGCTGGTATAACTGTTGTTTTGAGAAATAGGGAACATGATCTTCTCAAAGAACAAAACAAAATTCTGAGGATGGAGGAAATTTTGTGGAAACAAAAATCTCGGGTTAAATGGCTGCAAGAGGGTGACAAAAATACTAAGTTTTTCCATCTCATTACTAAAATTAGAAGGCAGTATAATAAGATCACCAAAATCACCTTACCTAATGGCTCACTGGTTGAGGATATCAATGCCATCAAAAAGGAAGGGGTGAACTTTTTTTCTGATTTGCTTGGTGATGATCATGTGGTCAACTTACAAGCTCAAGATGATATGCTCAACCTGATTCCTAATCTTGTTGATGAGGCTGGGAACAAAATGCTTATGGTTGCATTCTCTAAGGAAGAAATTCAGAGTGCCACCTTTTCCTTGGGTGCCAACAAGGCTCCTGGGCCTGATGGATTTCAGATTGGTTTTTTCCAAAGGTTTTGGGATGTTGCGGCTGAGGATGTGTGGGTTGCGGCCGAGGAATGTAGGAGAAAGAAGGCCACCTTCAAAGCATGGAACTCCACCTATTTAGCTCTCATTCCTAAGAACAACGCTCTGAATTTCTTTGACGAAATGAGACCAATTGCTTTATGTAATGGAATTTATAAAATTGTCTCAATGGCCATGGTGACTAGGCTTAAGAAATGCTTGGAAGGCTTTATATAAGAGGAACAGAGTGGTTTCATTAAAGGAAGGGAAATCCTTGATGGGATTGTTTTGGCTCATGAAACCATCCATTCCATTAAAGTCAAGAACAAGGAGGGCATGATACTCAAGTTAGACATGAATAAAGCTTATGACAGAATCTCTTGGGGCTTCCTCATTAAGGTTATGAGAAGATTTGGTTTTTTTGAGGATTGGTGCAACTGGATCTTAAGCTGCATCTCCACGGTATCTTATGCTATTCTTATCAATGGTACCCCTACAGACTTCTTCCACCCTAGTCGTGGGTTGAGGCAGGGGGATCCTCTCTCCCCCTTCCTCTTTCTCATTGTTGTTGAGGTATTAGGTAGAGCTTTCAAAAATGTTGTGGAGCTGGGAAATGTGAAGGGCTTACATGTCTCTAATGGTGCCCCTAATCTATCTCATCTTCAGTTTGTCGATGATACCCTTTTGTTCGGGGAAGCTACGGCTAGGGAGGCCAGGGGAATTAAGAAAGTCTTAAGTTCCTACGAGGCTGCTACTGGGCAAAAATTCAATATTAATAAATCATGGATCATCCTTCTTAAAGATATCACTGTTGAGACATTGGAGATTAGGAGGATCTTGGGGTTTGAGGTGGACTACCTTCCTAGTACTTATCTTGGCATGCCAGTTGTCAACAAGAGGACCTCTGAAATTGAATGGGGCAAGGTGGTTGCTAGGATTCAAGACAAACTATCCCCTTGGAAGGGGAAGTGGTTAACTTTGGCTGGAAGAATAAATTTTGTATAAGTCATCCTTGGCTTCTGTCCCTAGCTATATCATGTTTATTTTCCATATCCCCAGCAAAGTATCTAAGATCCTTGACAATACCCATCGCTCCTTTCTGTGGAGAGGTACAAACAACTCCTTCAAATATAACCTGGTCAGCTGGAAAGATGTGTGTAGCCCTAAGAATCATGGTGGCTTAGGGATCAGGAACCTCAAGCAAATGAATGTTGCTCTTGGCGCCAAGCTTGGTTGGAGAATATACGATGAGTGGGATAGATTATGGAGTGTTGTTATGCAAGCGAAGTACCTCCAGAATGACCCCAAGAACCTGTTTTCTACTTCATGTCTTCTACCCTCTGGCTCGGGCATCTGGAATTTTTTAAGGAAATGTTGCAATCACATCAGACCACACCTCTCTTGGCGGCTTGGTAGGGGTGACAAAATCAGATTTTGGAAAGATGGTTGGGCTGAGGCCTTTGCCTTCAAGGACCATGGCCATTTACACCCTCTTGCTAACTATCTGGAACCTCGTCTTGGTAAGCTTTCCAAAGATTATATGATTGGTGCCCCCATGGCTCAGCGGTGGATTGCTCTTGAGGATCTTGGAGGCACTATGATTGATGCTTGCAAGGAGGTACAATTCATGATTGAAAAATGGCCTATCTCTAACATTGGGGATAGAAGGGTGTGGAAAGGAAATGTTTCTGGCTCGGTCTCGGTCAATTCTACTTACCATCTTTTTTTCTTCAAAGGGTCAACTGAGCATAAAGATGTCTCCAACTTGATTTGGAACAAGTTGGGCCTCCCCAAAGCGAATGCCTTCCTGTGGGTGGCCTGTAAGCATAGAGCACTTACCTGGGATAGATTGCAGACTTTGGGGCGTAGGGGCCCCTCTTGGTGTGTTTTATGCAAAGAGAATAGTGAAGATAACGATCATATTTTTTTGCACTGTAGTTTTGCTACTGATTTATGGAGCTCCCTTCTACAAAATTGGGGTATTGTTTGGTCCATGCCACGAAACCTCCCAAATATTTTAGAGTGCTGGAAGCTAAATATTGTCAGCCCCGGCTTACGTTTCACCTGGCATACAGCTCCTGCCATCATTGTATGGAAATTATGGCTAGAAAGGAATAGGAGAGTGTTTAAGGATCAAGAGTGCTTTGTTAGCAAGATATGGGACCTGGTGGTGTCCTTCTTGGCTGAAATTGGCAATGTGCATAGTAAAGAGGATTGGTATGTTAGTGAAGATGAGATCGTTTGGGCAAATGCTTGGCCAAATTTTAGGTGGCTTGGTGGGAGGCGACTGTCTGGCATAGCCAAAGCTCCTGGCAGCATGTGGCAATGCCCTCGTGCCAACTGGGTCAAACTTAATTTTGATGGTGTTGCTAAGGGGAATCCTGGCAAGGTCGGCGGTGGTGGAATTTTCAGAGACCATTCTGGTCAGCCTATGGGGTGGTACTCACAAGACTTAGGTGAAGCTTCAAACAACATTGCTGAAGCTCATGCTCTATGGTTCGGTCTTAAAATTTCTAGAGACAACAACTGGGGGAGACTATGCGTTGAAGGTGATTCGAAGCTCATCATCAATCTCATGAAGGGTGGTTCCTCACACCACTGGAAACTAGCTATTATCATTGATGAAGCTCGCCGCTTGGCTTCCTCAATTCCTAAGCTATCATTTTGCCACATTGGCAGAGTTAGCAACATGGTGGTTGATTGGGCTGGAAATCATGGTGTGGGGTTGATGAATAGGCTTGGTTCGCATAAGGTGCAATGGTCTGTCTCCTACCCGCAACCAATGCTAAAGCTTATTCAAGACAACATAAAGGCACATCCTCCTAATCTTGTGGCTATGTAGGAGTGCTGCTACGATCCTCTGCCTATTGTATCCTTGCCACTGGCTGATAACTCCTCGTTCTTTCCTTGGCTTATGGTGATGTCTGAATCTCAATTAAATTCTCGGGCCTTTTCCCTCTTTTCTACGGTTCCTGGACCCTTATAACCAGGTTATATTTAACAAAAAAAAACTCTTTCTTACTTATACATTTTAATTGCACTAAGATAAAGTGCCAAAACTTTGTAATTACTAGGCTATTTTATGTATTAGGTATATTGTGTACTCCATGAAGAAATATAAAGTTCCATTTGAGAGGGGTTGGGGTTTCTCTTATTTTTTCTTTGTTTCATTGGTTTGGTCTATTTTGTGACTAACTTGGGGATTCAACAATTTGTATTAAAAACATTTAGCTATTATTAAATTGGATAGACATAACTAGAAACTCCTAAAGCATTTGAAATGAAAAAAACTCTTACCAATATTTATGGATGGGAGGGATTAAACTACTTATGTCTTAGGATTAATTCTATATAATTTTGATATATGTGATGATATCTATCATTTATATCAAATGCCCTTGTGACCTTTAGACCAAAATTTGGGTGATTTATAGAGACTCCAATGAATATCCATTCACATATAATCTTGATATAGATAGTCTTATACCCTTTGATGAATTCTAGACATATCATTGTGATATAGTTGTGGTACTCAATTAATACGGAGATCTTAAATGTCAAGATGACATAGAGACTTATCTTAATACTCCAAAGACTTTAATTAATTTTAAGGTTGAGGATTCCTCTACAGGAGAATTAGAAAATTTGATTGATATATCAGTGGATGAGTAGTGCAATTTAATGACATTAAATAAGATTCCATCACCACTATTTCTTACTTTCACCAAGTTTAATCTTGCTTTAGAGGGGATTTCAATGATTTAGTGCAATAGGAACATAGTTCCCCTCTAGATACAATTCATTGAGGTGAGTTCTTGGTAGGTATTGGGTATCTATTTGGTAAGTCCTACATTGATAATCTAGAGGACACCACTGAGGATTTGATATTCCTCTTCAATGATAATTCTACAATATTTGTTGTCTCTTCATCTCTAGGTAATATTCTACAATAGTTTCTACAGTGTTTTGAGTTGTCACTATCATTAGCCACACCTAAGAAACTTGATTCAATCTTAGCACCTTTAAACACTAACATGGAAATAGATGAGAAGATTATTAAGGTATACATTTTGTATCTTATTCTTACAATTTGATTTATAAATTGGGAAGATATTTAGTCACCTTTGGATTTATTTCTTCCTAAGGGAATAAATATTGTTCAACGAGCATGGATCATATTCGCTATTCAATGTTGATAATCTACCATTAGTGTCAAAGACATCATATTTTAGGTGGTCTACCTAGTCTCTCTCTTCATTATTTCTCTTTGGGAGTTCTTCATTTTGTCATTTTGAGGTATATCATTGTATATAGATTCCTCACATAGATTTCTTTGCTAGGATCCATTTCTCATTTTTTATTTCTCACATCCTCCTATGTTGCACTTATGGGATGTTTGTGTAATATTGTGCCTATTTAATAATTTACTTAAGATATTAAAAATATTTAATTATTCTCACCTAGGTAGCTAATAATGATGTTTTCACCTTGACTTGAAGTAAACAAGTACCACCACTATCTCATCAATCATTTATTGATGGTAGTTAGGTCTTTGCACCTTTGTCTCGATTAGATTGGATTAAGTTACCTCTTGTTTAAGAGTGATTGAGTTAAATTCATGACCTATTGTACTTCTCATATTCTTGATTCATGCATCCAAGAGTCTTATATATTTGTAAGTTACTCTTCCTAATTTTCTTGACTCTATAATGTACTAAATATCTTTATTCACTTCTCTAGTTTTATAATTAGCTCATAGGCATAGGTCTTGGATAGATTTGATGTGTATATGAAAATTTTTAACACATGTTTCCACTTTGGGTGTTCACCTATTTTATGTTTATATATTTTTCATGATATATACCACACACTTATGATGCATTCTATATCCAATGACAACTATTATATTCATGATTTACCAAGACCTAAATTTTGTTCATCTCATTCTTATTATGACTCCATGATGATCACTTTAAGCTTATGATCATGTCATGTTTATAATTTCATTCTTGTGTTACTATAGCATATGATCTCTATCATGCTTTCATTTTGAAATGACACATTTCAATGACCTTTACAATTCTCTTATCCTATTGATATTACTACTTTTCCTTTAGGTTTTTCTTTATCTTATTATCTTACCCACATTGAGGGAAATTTTTACATGTAATTTCACATCCATATTCTACTTATTTATGCTCTCATGATTATATTTTCCTATACTTACATGCTTCTTATTTAATGAACACTTACATTCTTGATGTTATTAAACAATCCCTACTTGGCATTTAGGACCACCTTTTCTTTCATGATTTGATCATATTTTGGGAAACATCATGTTTTGATGTCTATAAACATTTATGTTTTTTGATATATTAGATGTTATATGTTTTTACATGATTATCATTTGATATTCATCACATGCTTGACACATAGTGTTGCTTATGATAATCATTATATATTATATCACATGCTATATATGCTTACATGTACTTATATTCAATTATTATCTTTACATATGTATTGTATTTTCCCTCTCTAGCAATTTATTACATTTGATGGTTGCAACCAATTGAAGGGGGTATATATTGTCACTAACACTCTTATGGTTGATACTTTTGATCATTACTTGTGCTACACATAGACTCATCATTATACCTAGAGGGATCTTGATCATATTGTATGGATGTATTGAGTGGAGTTCTAAAACATCCACATTTTACATTATATTGCCTTGTGAACCTTAAATCATTCCACATTTTCCATATTGAGTCTAGAATCACATTACATGGTTGTATTGAATGTGTCATTTAACATTTTCCATATTAGGTGGAGTCATGTTACATGGTTGTGTCAAACATTCATATCATATATTTCACATTGAGTGGACCCTTATCACATGGTTGTATTGAAAATATCATATCAAATTGCCACATCAAGAAAAATATTATTATAATTTTTCATACATGTGAAATCTTTAAGCCTTCTCTCTCCACTTCTCATTTTTGTAGATAGTTGAATTAATGTAGTTTGTGCCTATTTCAATTATGTGATAGAAGCTACTCATTGCATATCTTTTTCCATATTATAGATTTATATGGAGCATTCAAAACAACTTGAGCATCCATGAAGAATTCAATAGTGATATATTAGTTTATACATATGGATTATATGTATTTGATGAGTGTTTGAATATTTACTTTTTATGTCAATTGAAAATGCTCATATAGTATGAAATGTATACTCATGATAGATTTGCATACACCTCAAATTGAGAGCAAAATGTAGTAATGAAAGTTGTAAACCTATGTCATTTCTCATTTAGATGTGTCCCATCTTAGTGGAATACCCAAAATGCAATAACATATTGACAAGTGGTACTCTTGTACTAAGTTTGGTCGATGCCTCAAACCTTATCCATCTTATTCTCGTACATTTGATATTTACATCATTATTACAACCCATTTGCACTTACCTCGATAGATTTTCTCCTTACCTTGAGAGTATTATTTCACTTCCTAGACTTATTTCCATGCTAGTTAGGATTGGTTTTGCAACACACAAGAATGAACCTTGAATTCAAATTCAAACTTTTCTACTCCTTCCTACCAAATGCTATGAGTCCACTTAGTATACATTTTTACAACATGTCATGTCTTATTTAAAGACATTCACCGTGCCATTATTTAGATGTATAAAAAAGAAGATATCATTAGAGCACTTTTCTTTTCTAAAGGACAAATAATTAAAATCTACAATCATTTACATATAGGCCACTTGCACACTCATGTATGTTGTCTTTGAACATTCACTTAGTGTTGAAAAACCAATCGATATGGGGGTATAACTTTGAAGAAGTTTACCCTCGTGATCCAACATATTCCATTAAAATGCTTATAAATAATACAACCCTTACAAGAATGATATATTAGAGATTAGAGTGAAAGGCATTAGAAGGCTACACTTTACACAAATCAAATCCATAAGAAAGGTTAAATCCATGATTCTTGATATTAAACTTGCCACACTCAAGATCAATTTCCCAAATTCTAAAAGCAACCAAATTTAAATTCCATTGCTTAGCTTCCATGACATATAAGAAATTATGATTATGAATTAAGATTGAAAAATTATAATAAAAAAACACTAGACAACCATTTACTAGTTGTCAAAATCAATTAAATATTTTCATATCTATTTATTTCTAAAATTTCAAATTTATATTATCTAATCTATCACAATTAAATTACCTAATATAGATATCTTAAATACTTCCATCCAAAGAAAATAGAGAAAGATATCAATTTGGAGCTATTTTTTTCTTAAAAGTTATTTTAATTTACTTTGGAACTATTTTTTATTTACTAAATTTGAAATTATTATATTTATTACTAAATATTAATATTTTGACGTGAAAATGACTCTCAAATTTAGCATAAAATGTAATTTTTTTTGTTAATACATTCATACCATTACACTCCACCCCTTATTATTATAATCTATCCAACCCCAAAATGCACATTTGATCGTATTTATTAAATAATTGAAAATCAAAATACAACAGATCTTTTTTAAAAAAATAATTAATAAATACTGAATACACTCCTAATTAATCACCCAATTTTAATTAAAAAAATTCCTCTATTTCTTCACGATATTAGGTATAGCATGTCAGTATTCCCTCCGAGTGGTTACGTCACTGCAAAACACAAAACAAAACAAAAAAACTAGGCCTAATTGCGGTAAAAGAAAATGTTGAAAATTTGGCATTTCTGTTGGAGATTGCTTGATATCATACACATCAAGGGCCAGGGCCTGTAAAAAGGGCGGAGTTTCAAGCTCAGCCATTCAATTCATACTAACAAAGCAATCTCTGTAGAAATAAACAGGGATGATGAGAAATGCAAATCAAACAGGAAGCCTGGAAAAACTCAGTCTTTTCATGAACCGGCTGGCAATGCCACTTATTCCCCAACTCTTGTCATTCTCATGACTGTAACTGTAAACATTATTTGTGCACTTCAAATCCACAACATCAACAGTGGAGAAACCACTTTTTCTACTCCCGCGCTTTTGTTCATGGGGCCAGTCCAACATGGGCGTCTCAGAACCACTTTCCCCTTCCTCCATATCAGACATAGATTTTCTCCCCTTCACCCGCTTTTTGCTCACATCTGCTATCTCTCTGCCCTGCGATCTGCATTTGAGCAAATGGGGGCGCTGGCTATTTTTCCTCCACTCTGTCGCATGACAGGACGGCGGGGCGGTTGAGCCATCCGGTCTCTGGAGCCGCTTCAAAGAGCAGGTTTGTTCACAAAACACAGAAACGGCACCGCACTGAAGTTTTGCGGTCGTCTTTCTTTGATGTTTTGTTTTGCGGAGGTAGTCGAGCTCCTTGCTCATAAGAGATCCGATGGTTCCTCTTGCGCCCACACCCACAAAATCCTCGTCCAAATCCACCATTGCCACTGAAATGTCAAGTTCTTCTCTGCAATGTTTTCGACCAGAGAAACAATAAATAGTTGCTTCAGTGCACGATAAAAATGATTGTCTGGTTAACGTAGAATTCACAGGTTAGGTTCCCAAGAGGCCCATTTGAGACGTTGATCAGAAGCAAGTGGGAACACACCATACCTACCCTAGTTCACAAGTCTTTGTATTTACATAATTTGGCATCTACTTTATCATAGATTACATTAGCTCAATAATCCTTCTGCCCAAACATGACTCGTCCCTCTCCCAAAGCACGTTTATTCACATCTATGGGGTTTTTTTTGGTTTGGGGATGAAGTTGAATAGTTATGAATGAGTCCAAGATCTTGATATCATAAGAGATGAGGTCAAGATCGTACCTCGACCTTCTTTGCTAGAATGAATATCCCTTAGTCCTTGGTTCTCAACCGAAGAGCTTTTGCCTACACACCATAATGGATGAGGTCAAGATTTTTGCCCCGACCTACTTTGATAGAACGAATATCCCTTAGTCCTTGGCTCTCAATCGAAGAGGTTTTGCCTTGATATCATAAGGGATGAGGTCAAGATTGTGCCCCAAACTACCTTGACGGAATGAATATCCCTTAGTCCTTGGCTCTCAATCAAAGAGGTTTTGCCTCGACACCATAAGGGATGAGGTCACGATAGTATCCCGAACTATTTTGACATAATGAATATCCTTTAGTCCTTGACTCTCAATCGAAAAATTTTTGTCTTAAAACTTTGCTCTCTTATTGAATAACAAAATGATCTTGTCGATAATATGAAATCTTCCATAAAAAATAATCCTAAACATTTAGCTTTATAAAACCTTAATTTATAATAAAATTTTATTTTATTTTTTAATTATAAAAAATAATATTAAAACTTTGTGCCGTGTGTATTTTAAATCATTTGTAAAAAATAAATGATTATTAGTACCTATTCTCAATGCTTAGTCAAAAATATCCTTGACATTTAGTAAAAATAATATGATTATTATTGGTAGATGCTAAACTATTAGTCAAAGATGTATATTATTGTTAATCCTTAAATTTTGGTAAAACAAAATGTTCGGTAGAAAGGACTCCTCGAATGTTTCGTTTATTTTCTTCATAAAATAATAAAAAGTTTTAATAAGTTTGTCTTTAGGAGTTTGGAATTTAGTGTGATGTGGGAATAATTTATAATTCCACAATCATATGATAATGTTAAGAATTATAATCCAATCATCATGTTCAAAATATGCTTTTGTAGTATTCGAACAGTTTAGAGACTGAATTAACTCGATTAAAACATTCGGCGTAACCGGGTTGTCAAGGAGAATTACGTGTTCATATTTTCTTTTTAAATTAATATATTCACCAATATACATGTGAAAGGAAATTAAATAACCTTTCACATTGAAAAGGCAATTTTTTTTTTCTTAAACTTAGTGTATAATAATAAATTTGAGTATGTAATGAAAAGGTATCATGACACAAATTGTTTAGAGAGAAGGATAACACTAACTTGGGAACTTCTAACCTCTCAATCAAATGACTTGACTCTTCAAGCTTTTCGAAAAAAGTTGAGATTAGTTTTCAAATTTGTAGGTGGGTGATCCCACAATAGTGGTTTACAAATTTTGGTCAAATTGGACACTGAAATTATTTTTTTAAACTAAATATTCACATTTGGGCACCTATAGCGGCTAAACCATGAAGAATTTGAAGATGATGAAAATTAGAGTCTCGTCACATTTTGTCTATAGATTCTAAAAATATTTTTTTCAAAATTTTTGGAATCAAATTGCACTTCTTTTCCATCTCCCACGAAAACTGGTTTTTTTCAAAAAACAACATTTTTAAAAAGTGATGCACAAGTATAAGCATAACTTTTTCCATGAAGGATAAAATTCTAATTCTTTCAAATTTAGATTTGTAACTGGTATCTAGTGCTTCCACTTGGTTAGACAGTTTTTTATTGAATATTGTTTCTTTAATCAAGTTTTGAAGTCAAACCGATTACAATTTAGACATAGCGACCGTATGCATAACTTTTTTGTATATAGAAATTCAATTTTATTTTTTGTTAGATCAAGGACTTCAATATCTAGTGCACTCATATTTTTCAATTTTTTTTGATAATCTGCTATTTTTCCACATGCAGAACAGAGACATTCATTTTCGATGAAAAACCTATGTTTAATAAAACTAAAAAAAAAATACATAATAAAACCAAAACATATTAAAATTATATTCGTTGGATAGCTCGTTCTAAGGACTACCTGATTCAAGTTGGGTTTGTGATGATTCTTCCATTTTCATCTTCAACCCGAGCTCCGAAGTGCCAAAATTCAAGTTTTTTTGTGTCTTGGGGAGGGGATGAGGAATAAAGGGGGTTTGAGCGAACCCCCTAGGGGTAGGGGTTCGCTCGAACCAGGGTTCATTCGAACCCCCCTTCTATGAGGGGTTTTGATGGATTTTTTGGTGGGAAAGTATTAGGAGGGTTCGCTCGAACCTAGGTTCTAGTGAACCCCTAATAGGTTCGGTCGAACCAATAGGTTCGTACGAACCCCTAAAATCAATTTTTTTGCCATGCATTTGTTTTATGTGAGTTTTCCTTCCTCACTTCAATTGTAAACCACTATTGTGGCTTCACCCAGGTTTGTTGGTGAAAGTCAAGCTATGCGTGGTAATTTACTGAGGATAGAATCTTCATCTTGTGAGAAGGTCGATAACAAGACCACCATTTGAAATATCCTTAGGCATGATGGTCCTAAACCATTCCTCCAAGTTGTTAGTGGATATGACCCTATATTATCTAATGAGTTTGCGAATTCCTAGAAAAGCAAGATTTTGTATGTGCATGCTATCTCTTTCAAGGTTATGAAGGAACTTATCTCTTTGGCTATGGGGCTAAGCATGGAAGGGATGAAACTATAAAATAATATAAAAAATTGGGATCATCAACACACATATGCATACCTCAAGCGGGGAGAGGTCTCGAGATTTTAAAATAGCTTCAAACACATGGACCTACCCAAGTCATGGCAAGAGGCAATTAAAGTGCTAATGAGATACTTTACCCTTGAAGGTAGGTACAAACACATCAATTCATATGATTTCCCTATGTTGAACCTCTTAAGGCATTAGAAAAATGTCTTTCCTTTTCTTTTTATATTGTTCCCTAGAGGATTCTATTTTGGGGCATTCTCAACTACCATTTCACCAGGGCCTCATATATTATATCTAGAGATATGAAACAAAAAAAACACCCGCCCCTTCATTCATCCCCGAGATTGTCAACCCTACCCTAGTTCAACCTAAATAAAAAAGAAGAAAACTAGCTCACCCTCTTCCCTTGTTTATAAGGGTGGTGTAGAGGGTATACACTCCCTAGCACCCATTCCAAGGTTGTGATCATTGAGAAACTCAACCCCAACCCTATGGTTAATCCTTGTGCCCCCTGCTGGTACTGGCATGGTGTGTTGGTTTAAAGGTGGTATTGTTGTTCTTGCCACCAAAGTTCAAACCCCGTTGGGTTTGTATTGTTGAATGGTTGTATTCTGGTTCATAGCTCCGGTCAAAAGCATTTACCCCTTGAATTAAAAAAAATCCTTGTGCCCCCTACCAAGCTGCATCCAACTCTAGTCTCCATTACTCGCATGCCCCTTGGCCACAAACCCCTACCAATTGATGAAGATAAATATATCTTGGAGGAAGGCTCCTTTTCTAGTCCCCCTCCTAGCCCTAGGCCCCTTATCAAGTTCATTGTGACCAAGCATTTGAGATATAGGCCAAAGAGGGATCACCCTACCCCCATCCCAAAAACCAATTATCAGGGAGAGGGCTTCTAGATAGTTGGTAAGATAGCATGAATGAAATAATCTCATCACACACACACAAATCATTTTTTTTATATGGACATAATTGAGTGTCAATGTTAAGTTGGTTTTGTTATCTTGTTTAATCACATAATACGACATAGTTTAAGTTAGTTGCAACAATATATTTCATTTTATTTAATTAAACCAATTGTTATGCCTATATTATTATATAGCTTGAGGAATAGGAATAATTATATATATTTATATTTATAACTATTTGTTTATTTTATAAAATGAATATTGTTTGAATTATGATTATTAAAAAATAATGGAGTCAAGTTATTGTTTGATGGGAATCCAAGGAGTGGAGTATTAATACAATTTAATTCTTTCACTTGTTAGTGAGGTGTGTGAAATGTATTCAGGTTGACTTCATACTTGATATTTTGTGGCTATAAAACAATTCGCGTGCCTATCTATGGTTTAACATTTTGCATACATGCCTACTAGAGCAATTGCAATGATAATTTGTGTTAAAAATACACAATGCACCATAATGGTAGATTCCTTATGCAAAAGATAGAGAGTTAGTGTGATTAAAGGGAGAAACTACCATTTACCTACTTTTTTCCCCCTGTGTTGGAAATTAACAACTACATGTCATTCTTCATAGAGTTGCTTTAAGTTTAGTATTTAATATATCATTGTGGGAGGAACTAGTGTGAGTATGAAGATGAAGATGAAGGATACATGAAGATCTTACATCAAATAGGCCTACAAATTAGGTGGAAGATGTATCATTAAATAAAAAAGGAAAAAAAGTGAGGGAAGCATCATAGAGTTGTTTGAAGAGTGTCACAATGAAGATAATGTATGCATACTATGGACAGATTAATGGCAATAAGTAAGAGCTTTCCACCAAGTGGATTGGAGCCATTGGTTTTCAAGTTGGCCTCTAGCTTATTGAGAAACATCCAAAAGTAGGAGTAAACAAGGATTGCATAAGATCAAAACATATTGTGTATTGTTGAATGATAGAAAAATGAGTTGTGGGAAGGAGCAAAGCTGGCATTATATTTATACATCTCTAGTATTTATCTTTTATGCATTTTTAAGTGAATTTTTGGTAAGCAAGATGCTGCAAGTATGAGTAGTTGGTGTTAGATCATTGATGTCAACAAGCTTTTGTGTGTATTGTCATTAATTTCAATTAGTGATGATTTGATTAGTTGCATTATGTTGTCATTAGTTTAGAGTCTAAACTAATATGTTGTAAACTTGGTAGGACCTACGCAATTTAGAGGTTTATCTGGCTAAACAATTCACTCAACATTGCAAAGACTACATTAAAATGTCAACCCAAGGTTTGTAAACTTGTGATGGTGCAACATTGTATATGCCTTCAAGGACTCAAAACTACCTAAGTTATCCTATTCAAGTTATTATAATTGTTGAAAACCACAAAATTGCATAACAGTGAAAGAATAAGCTAGAACTAATGGCTACAGGTACCTATAGTTGAAACTATAACTGAACTGTTGTAAATAAAAGATCATTGTATCAACTTAGATCTAATAAAAACTAACTCGGCTAATTTAACGTCCAGAGTACTATTGGTTAACCATTGCATCCATGCTCATGAACATTCATTACCAATAAGCAAAGTATGTGGTTCTAGTTATCTTGCAATTAGTTCATGAAGACATAATAAACAAGAAACAACTATTTAAACAAAAATAAACAACTAGAAAATGAAGTGAAGAATAGTTGCCTTGAGTGGCTTGCTCAAGTGGTTGTTCTCACTTAGATGAAACCAAATCTAACTAAAAGATTCTATGCATCCAATGAAATTGACTTCATTCGTTGCATATCATGAAAGATTATTGTTGGAAATCAAGATTACACCCTTAGCCAAGTTAGACTTGCCTATCTTGTTTCAACATGGAAACACTCATATTTGTGGGTAAATCTGTAGGTGAGAGTAAATCTCCAAAGTGGCTTGGTTCCCCCAGTAAAACACCTAATCTACTAGACCTTCAGGGAAAAGGGTAGAAGGAAAAAACTGAAAACAAATATCCTAAACTAAAGTGATTCACCAACAATGTGAGGATTCTGACAATTTTTCCACTCACAACAATATCTTAAAATATGATTCTCACAATCTCACCATAGAGGCACATAATCCAACAATGATTTGCATAGAGGTTAATCAAACAGAACACAGAATGCAACCTAAATCACATGAAACCCTTGCAAACAAACTTACAATGACAAGAAATAAAGAGGATTCTACATTTGAATCACAATTAACATCAAATTGTGACTATAAATTTGAAACAAGAAGATGAGAAAGGAAATCTTGTTATTTTTTTGAACTGAAGGAGTGACAAATTCAGAATCTAAGTACAAAACAAATTTACAAAAATCTCTGAGTGCATAGGAGAGCAAGAAACCATCAATCTGAACTGAGAAAAAATAGAATTTTCTCCAACTTATAGCCCCCAGGTGTCACAATAGTGAAAATAGCCAAAAATCAACTTCACTGCATCTCTGAATAGCAACTTTTTCCCATTTTCAAGCTCAAGGGAAAAGCCTGAAAAATAGTGTCATCAACTGCTCCAAACAACATCAAAAAGATAGAAAATTTCCACTTCCAAAGGGTTGATCCAAAAAACCCACAAAATCAGGTACAAATAGTTGGAAATTGAAAATGGAAAGTTCAATTTGCCTCCTCTTTTTCCAAATTCGCCCAAGTGAACTCAAATCAAAATGGAAAGTTTTAGTGAGGACTCAAGTACATCAACTACATTTAAACAATAACAAACATCAAGGTAATTTATAGAAACATTACCTTAATGTAGTTTTACAACACTTGCAGTTTAAAAAAAAAACAAAATAGAAACCCTCCCTATTACATCTAATTTTTTATAGTTCGAGCTCAAATATTCTAATTTTTTGCAATTTTGAGTAAAATTTAATACTTTGCAAAAAATCAAAATATTTAAAACAAGGCTTCTATATACTTGATTTTTCTATAAAAAAAAGATCATAAAAAATCTCAGGCACTCATCAGATATGCTTATTCAAAGGCCCAAGGGAAACTCAAAGTATTCAAGACTTAGGCAAAATTTAAAAGACCTAAGGTTATTGTCTTGATTTTGAGCAATGCATGAAATATCTCCAAGGTATAGAAAGGCTCATCAAAACTGAGAAAAAGGCCAAGGAACATATGATTTTCTTTAAAAATCAAAGAAAAAGACTAAGGCAAGGCTCGACCTAGGCATAACCATTCACAAGGCAAGGCATTTTGACTTAAGGAATTTGATTTTTTTAAAAGAATGCGATAAAAAGCCTAAAGTCGAAATAGGGCACATGGAAAACCCCACTAACTCATTTGACTGCAAAATTCGATGAAACTTTCCGATGAAATATGTATAATTTGATGTATTGGTGCTTGTAAAATTTAATGTGTAATTTTCAATTTTTTGAAAGTTTATCCCTGACGTTCATCGAAATTTTGACGAACCTGGGGTTCGTCGAAATGTCGGCTATCATTTTCGTCGAATTTTCAACAAACATGAAAAATAGAAATCAATCAAATTGTACATAAAGAAAAGTGAGTTCGCTCCTGATTTATTGCGACAGTGTTTTGCTCTACTTGAGACAGTTTGTGGAGAACTAAGGACGATTTTCTTGGGAAAAATCAGAAAAAATTCAAGAAGATATCGCCAGGTTAAGGGTAGTCATTGTCTTTTTGCAGAATTGAGTTGTGAAGTCAGATTTGTAGTTCCGGTTTGAAAATCATATTTTAAAGCAACATCTCATCAGATTTCATTTTTAGAGGTTTAGGGTTTTGAGAATTTCATGTCAAGATTTTTTTGTGTGGAATCACCATAAGATCACAACCAAGGAACATATTCTTGTGACTGTAATTATGTGATCCATAACTCTATTGGTCATGTAGCATAGTTGTGCTATAACAAATACATGATGCATTCATGTGTGACCCAAGTTTAATGTGGCTATGTTGTGATAGAAATGGAGGCACTCATATAATGTAGTTAATTCAGGTTGTATAATGTAGGTGTCAATCATCATTGGGTGCATTCAGGTTGTCTCAAGTTTAACAGGTTATGATGTAATTATAGCATGATCGAAGAGTGATTACCTCTTGCTGCAATAAAGAGCCTATAACTCTAGTTGATATGCAGAGTGGTTGTGTTATATCAATTATTTAGTGCATTCAAGCACAACCCATGTTTAATGGGCTATTCTAGAGAGTGATCAAGATTTTCTAAACCTTATGAATGTTACTTGACATATATTTGCATAATCTCAAATTCCTTCAGAGGCTTTTGAAGTATCAATGTATCCTATATAGGGTTTAGAATGATTTCTTTTAATTAAAAAAATAAATAAATGATGTATTTCCCTGTAATTAGATAATGTGGAGATCTCCTAAATCTGCCCTAGCACACTATCCTCTTTGGCACTGTATTCATTACTTCAGCTACTAGGGTTTTGCATGTGAATCTTTAATATCTTCATGACCGTGGCTTTTAAATAGATCTCAATCTTTGCTTTAATCCTTTTCATGGTAACCCTTGAGTTCCATAATCCACCTTCAATCTCTTCTAAGAATGGTGTCTTATGCTAGACTGCATAGTATGCATATAAAGCAAATCCTTCATACCCGCCATTGTTCCAAACCACCACTCACTGCCTTGCTTAAAATGTTGCCTCCATAAGCACAATAGCATGTTTTAAAATCATGGTTGCCAATGATTGACCATTAAGGTCACCACTTTCATCATGAAGATACAATGAGATTTTTGTCTTCAAACTCAAGGAATTATGCAAGATAACATTGTGAATTGTTTGTTGTGTACGATTTTATTTTCTTGCACATTTACTGCTTTGCTTACTTCCTTTAAGACTGGGTATTGCACCCTTGCTGCAATCTCAAACAGCTCACTCACTATCACTTGGAGATTCCTTTCATGAGCATCCTTCTATAAAATCAAACTATGCCCTATAGATTGCCTACTTACTACAGGGGACTCATTGTTTCATGGTATTGTAGTTCTTAAGATCCTCCAACCTTATTGACACTACTTCACAGTCCACAAGGTATTATTCACTAGTCTCCCATCTTTGATGAGTCTCAAAACACTGCTCAAACATGCAATCCACTACCTCCATTATACATTAATGGCTAAGAAGAAACATTGAACCTATGATTTTACCATCAAGTACTTCATTTGGACAGCCATTCCTCGATTGTACTTTCCTTTGTCTAACACCTCACCAAAAGCATTTGAAACCCTACAATGGCCATAAGTAAGGAGGGTCATTGCTAAAATCTCCACTTTATCATGAAAGGTTTGAGATTTACTATCTTGTCAATGCCAACCCTCTCTTTTTGATCACACATCTCAAGGACTGGCTGCTCTTTTAACGTAGATCTTTTACATTTACAAATGTCACTAAGCTACATAGTGTGCTTGTTATTGGCTACAATCTTTAGATTGCAAGATTTTGTTATTACCTACAATGTCTCAATTTTTTCTGGTATTGCAACCTCTCTAATCTGCTATAGTTATTGTTTATGTTTTTACAGAGACCTAGGGTTTGTACCCCAATCATGCTCTTACCAATGCTTCTGTTAATTTTTATTAGGGCTCTCTCAATGTTGAGGGCCCCTAGGGATAAGCTCTGCCATAAGAAGTGACATTGCATCTTTAACTAAAAGGATAAATCCGTATTGACATTAGCAATGATGATTCCGACTTGTTGCTCCTTAGGAATGGGTCACTTGTTCTTACTAGCTCGCTACCTCCATTGTTGTAGGAAGTTTGCGATCAAGTTCAATATTCTAATTTTAGGAGTCTTAATGGTTGGAAATCATAGTAAAATTAGAATTTAATAAGTTTTGGAATTAGCATTTTAAAGTATTTTTTGGGGTCATTAACTTCAGACTATCTTCTCTTTTGCAGGGGTGGTTCCATGCCAATTTTTTTTGGTGTAAAATATCAAAATTATTAGATTATGTTACTTGTCTATGAATAAAAATTATTGTAGTGTGAGTTTGATATTTTTTGAAGATCTAAATAGTCAAGCTTGGTAAAGAAAAATCATGTCAGCTAATATTGGTCCAGAACAAAATGAAGAGACACTTGATAGATTGTGGGCTAGATTGAAAAGAAAGGGTGATGGGAAATGTTATTGTCCTTGCAATAATTGCAAGGGCTTAAAGATGAGATGAATTTTAATCAAAACAACTAGGAAACATTGTAGGCAGCATGGTCACGTTGAAGGGGGGCATGATTATCGTCCATTGGTAAGTTGTTCATTATATGTGTTTATATTGATTGAATTTGTAAATGTATATATCGTTTTAACATTTTATATATATATATATATAATCGCTTGATCATGATCATGGTTTATTTGTGTCTATCATTATTATAAAGGTAGGGCGACCTAGGGAAAATGATATGGATTATCATGGCCTGAAGAATGTGGTTTTGCAAGCGGACGAACATGGAGCCGTGAATATTGAAGATGAAGTTAGTGATCCTATGGAAGAAGATGATCATGCGCTAGAAAACACAGTTGAAGATGATGGTACAAATACATTGATCCATGACACATTTAGTGGCATAGCTGACCATGATGATCAAGATGACTTTGATGATGTTCATGATTTACCTATACTTGAGAAGGCATACAAGCCCCTTTATGAAGGCTCCCAAACAACTCTTCTCTCTGTTGTATTGTTGTTGTTGAACTTGAAGGTTATGAATAGTTTATCAAACATAGCAATCTCACGGATGTTAAGGTATGTCATATATGTCATCTTTTTTCATCTATTTTAATTGTTGTTAGTTCATCACTAGTAAATAAAGGATGAAATATGTACCATTAATATTCTTTATATGAACAAATTATTTTTTGTTGTAGATTGATTGATGAATTTTTGTTACCACCATCAAATATTTTACCTCGATCATACCGAGATTTATGTTTCATTATGAAAGATATCGGAATGGAGTATCAAGTAATAGATGCATGTCCGAATGATCATATTATATATCATAAACAACCGAATTTGCACAGAATTCTAGAATGTCATATCGCGATATCGACAGATCAACTAACAAAAAGGTGCCTCTACAAGGTTCTTCTTTCGTTATATTCCATTATTCCACGATGCAATGATTATTTAGGTGCAAAAGCTTAGCGCAATTTATGGATTACCATGCACAAAATAGAAGTGGAGATGAAATTCTTCAAATGCCTGCGGATTGTTTTGCATTTAGGGACATGGAGGAAAAATGGCCACACTTTAAAGAACCTCGTAATCTCATATTTTCATTGGGAGTGGACGGTGTCAATCCATTTGGAGAGCTGAGATCTATTTACTCAGTGTGGTCTGATTTTGTTATCAACAATAACATTCCTCCATGGATGTCAATAAAGAGATAGCACATAATGTTGTCAATGATTGTTCTAGGTATTTGTTTACATCAATTTTCTTTAACGTAGTAGCATCTCATTTGTCTTATTTTTTGCATAATGACTTATATTTTTTTCATTCAATAGTCATGTACATTAATTTATATATATTGCAGTAAAATGGTTATAATAATTATGTAATGTTTATGTTCATTCAACTAGGTAAGTACCAAGTTAAAGATATGAATGCATATATCGAGCCTCTTATTGACGAGTTACTAAAGTTATGGAATGATGTCACTATGTATGACGTCTCTAGACCAATAGGACAAAGACAATTTCAATTCCATGCAATGCTTGTATGGACAATTCATGATGCCCCAGGGCTAACACATTTTTGTGGTATGTTATAATGTTCGACTACACTTTAACAATATTTAATTTGATGAAGTAGATATTATCATGCATGTTTTAAAATAATCTATTCATTATATATAATCAAAAAATTGACATATTTAATCCAATTATATATGATCTTGTAGGTCTTCAAACAAAGGGAAAATTTGTATGTCCAATTTGTGGTCCAAAGATGAAATCTCATCGTTCAACAAGCTTAGGAAAGCAGGTGTTTGATGAGTATAGGCACTTCCTCCGTAGAAATCATAAGTATCGAACTACTGAAAAACATCTTTTCAATGGGAAAGAGGAGACTACATCAAAACCATGAAGAATGACACCTCGCCTATGGAAGTAGGAATATAATAGAATTAATTGTCAAGGTTATACATCGGATCAAATCGTTTATCTATCATATATGATATGTTTTGAATTCATATTTTTATATTGTGTTGTGTTTACTCTCATGTTGTAATTGACAATGATTGTCATTGTTAATTTGTTTAATTTATATGCTTCATGAAGGTCGTCAAGGCATTAATGGTCGGCTTCCATAGGGACTAAAAAGTTATCCTAGACAATTTAGTAAGTTTCCCTACTATGAGTAGCTACAAATTGTGCATTTGTTTGATACAATGCATATCATAAAGAATATAACAAAAACGTTATGGAAAAATATTATTGATGGAAGGCATGACAAAGAAAAAATTGCTGTAAATTTGTAGTGACATTCAAGAAGCCAATCATGGCAATGAAAAATGTCATTCAATTAAATAGCGATGGAGACCAAATTAATATATAAGTTTCCTTGGTTATTAACAGAGCAACAAATCAATGCTATAAAAGAAGTCATACGAAAAATTTGATTCCCCACAGGATTTTCTACGAACATAAACAATATAATAACAAAGAAAGGTGAATTTGGGTCAGGGATGAAAACGCATGATTGGCATGCCTTCATTAAGGTAATTATTTTGGTATATTATATACACTTGTATAATGCATGTACTTTTCAGTGTATTGTGTTTACTACTTTGGAAAAATAAATGAAAACATCATTTTATAAATTGTTGCGCACGTGCTTCTACCCTCTATCTCCATACAATCCTCTGACAACAATTTCAAGCAAGTTATATATGATCTTCTTGGAAAATACATGAGGTAAGTAGTGAGATTTTGCTCAATTCGTTGTATACATTTTATAATGCCATTTGTTTTACTTGTTATGTAATATACTATATATTTTTGTTAAATCTCGCTAATATATTTGCCTTGAATCACTGTAGATGGTCGTCATCTAAAGAAATCCAAAGAACATATACCATTGGAAGAGAAAAATTGTCTAATGTGTGAAATGCAAAGTGTCTACCTTCGATATTTTTCAATGCACAAGAACACTACCTCATACACTAAGTTGAGGAGATTTAATTGTGTGGACCTGTACACACAAGGTCAATGTGGATGGTTGAGAGGCACTTGAAATTTTTGAAGGCTTTGGTTAGACAAAGAGCACATCCTGAGGGTTCTATGGTGGAAGGATATATGGTATACCAGACCATGGTGTACATTAGTGAATATCTTCCTAAGTTTGTAGAAAAGATCCATGTAGATCGCATTTGGGATCCCAACTCCATTAACAAATTCGAAGGGGAGTACCTGATGGGGAAAGGTAGATTGAGGAAAGTGAGAGGTAATTATAAAATGGTCATGGAGATTAATTGGAATACATTTTACATATGGTTTTTATGTATATTATACTTATGTAATTTTTAATCTTCAATATACATCAATTATAAATTAAGGTTGTATACTGTGGTATTTAACTAATTATACGTCGTTTGTGAATTTCAAATTTTTTGATACAGTTGGTCGAGAGTGGGATGCACTACATTTGTACATCGCCAACAATCTTGATTGGATGATTCGCATGGGATTGAATGATGTCAACACCGTCACATTAACATGGGGAAGCGTAAGCCATTGGTTAAAGAAGCTCATCATAATGGAGATTCCAATGTTAATAAAGGGAAATTGATTTAGCATATGGTTTAAGAGATAAACAGTACGTGAGCAAATATATTAATCACCCATATTATTTAATTATTTTCAAGTATGGCTAGCCCCAGCTCTGCTATTGGCAATTCCGCTATGCTCACTGTCACGAAGTTCTAGTCTCCTCGGCCCGTTGGTAACGGAGGGCTT
Source organism: Sequoia sempervirens (assembly GCA_007258455.2). NCBI lineage: Eukaryota > Viridiplantae > Streptophyta > Pinopsida > Cupressales > Cupressaceae > Sequoia > Sequoia sempervirens. The sequence goes on along the minus strand of VDFB02000010.1, from coordinate 17,712,167 downwards.
GTCGCCAGCGTCAGCCGGGTCAATGCTAAAAGTTTACCAAAGATCGGCAGCTTTACATATATGGGTCGTATACCGATTCCTCACTAAAAAAAAAAAAAAAAAAATTATTTTCAAGTATATGGATGTATATATATGTTGAGATTGTTTTCTTTGCATACATTCGGCCAAGAATAAATATGTTTATCAACTGACGATATTGCAATAATTTTTACATGTTTGGCATATTGCAGGTGAAACACCACAAGGCTATGTGGTACAATGGTCATAAATTTTGAATCAAAATATTGGATGACATGAAGAAAACTTGTGATTCTGGTATAACTGCAGTCTTTCAGGTGACTAATATTTCATCTAGAAGCGACATACATCCAGAAGTCTCAGAAAATTGATACTATGAGATTTTGGATGATATACTTGAGTGTGACTTTAAGTCCTTCAAATTAATTATCTTCATCGTCCTATGGTACAAACTATGATTAAATGAAAATGATCCTGAGAGAACTGTTATTGAACATGATAATGGATTTACCATGGTTAATACAAAGTTGATCGAGCGAGCTGGAAATTAGCCCTATGTTCTTCCAAGCCAATGTGAGCAAGTATTTTACTCAGAGGTTCCAGGTAAACCGGGTTGGTCATTTGTTGTTAGACATGATCCAAGAGGAAGGCCGGTAAAGTATAATGTGGTGGAAGAAGATACCGAAGAACTAGAAGATGATGTAGATGATTATCAGGATCAATAGTTAGTTGATGATGTCCCTGATGAAGATGTCGAAGAGGAGGAACTAGATCATGATGATGTAGGAGTTAATGTTCATAAAGATGATATCCATGTGGATGATGATATTATTGAAACTAATATTGATGACGATGATGATAATATGACCAATCCTTACAATGTCGAATTTGGATCGGATGATACAAACAAAGAGTTGGATGAAGAAGAATATCAATTACATTGAAATGTATAAGTTATGCGATTATATTATCTATTTGATATTAATTTCTTGATAGAATTATATTTGACTTATGTGGTTACATAATTAATTCATGATGTTTTTTATTTTTATGCCATTACATAATTAATTTAATGATGTACTTTTTAATGTTTGAAAGGTCAAAAAATTAAAACATTTCAATAGTGATGTTAACAACTTTGAAATTAGTGTGTTTTATAATTCATGTGATCATAAAAGATTAAAAAGTCAGTTGTAGAGGTGGTTGTTCAGTGGTTGACGTGTATGTTGGTTCTTTTTACAATGTAACCAGGTTTTTCTTCTAATCTACCTATGGAATTTCCAATTCCAATTGAAGGAAGCTCAAAGGACCTTGACCAACTGACAAGGACTTTAAAAGCCTCCTACACTTCGGGCTCTGCAAGACCCGAGAGGGTGATCCCTTAATGTGTTTACAACCTCTGCACCATTATTATAAACAACATTAAAACAATAGCAGATGATCTCACTTAATAGCTCAACACAATAAGATAATATCAACTAGAATTGGCTGTTCATAGACAATATCAACTATCTGGAACATGAGATAACTAAACACAATCCATTGTATAAGATATTCAATGATTTGCAATTTGTAGCAAGCTCTAGGAAAAGACAAACAAATACTGAACTACACTAATAATTACAACTTAGATCAGTGCCATATATCCATTGCAGGATTCAAATTCATAAGCATCTAGAGGTGTATAACAGATTTAATACATCACATATAAGATCTCTAACAATATTGCATTACAATTTCATCAGTATGCATTCTAACCTAGGACTACTTATCAAATCCTTATACAACATATATCCGCCTATAATCCCAATCAAGCATTTTGATTAATTTCTTGAATTAAAGCTAAAATAGAATCATACACACCACAACAGTGAGATGGATAAAACAACCCTTAGTTATTTCATTCAAAGTTCAGATATGCATGTACAATGGAGAGACATGAGCTTGAATTTTCATTTCAACTCAAATGCTAGTACTGTTATACAACATTAAATCTCTATGAACTCAAAACCTGTTACAGAATGACTCAAAACATAAATTACATTTCTTTAAAACCATCAGACTTTACAATTCGCTCTGCAACTTCACCTAGACTCGACAAAAATTATCAAACTTGCTAACCCGTACTTCTGGCCTTGAAATCCTTCTTATAGAAAATGAAGGAGCAAACAAGCACCGGGCCAGAAAGTACACCCATCACCAGTCAATTGGAGCACCTGGTGATATTCCAAATTTTTTTACAACAACCACCACCTTGAAAAATATTCTTGTTCATCATATCAGCTGAGGAACGTTGATGCAAAAAACCATAAGAAAACTGCACCGAGAAAGCCGTCAACACAAAACTGGAACCATTGCAACCGCAACATCTGATCTGCCACCTATTAGTAGTTCACTCCTTTTACTCCTCCTCAGTCAAGTATTTAGTTACCCAATTCTGGTACTCATCATCAGTCGGCCAGTCAAAATTAATTACCTCATCCACCTTGGTATTATAAGGTGTGTATTTTACCGCTACATGATTCACATCCCTTTCAAAAGATTCTAAAAATGAGTTGGTACTAATGATTTTTTCCATACAATTCACCAACAAATCATAGTCTGAGTCATCACAAATTGAATTGATTTGATCATTGATGGCCTCACTTGCTTGAGCCTGCCATTGTTGAAATGACCTCATTTTCCCCTGCTCATCAATTATATCAAGTAACAATGTGTTACCCCAATCATTGAAATTCTTCACCAGCTCCCTAATCTTCCTACTCAAGTCATCTGGTAAGGTCTGAAAACCTTGCAATGATTTTACTAACATGAGTAGGCTTTACTGATTGCGGCCTATTATTTATATCAAACTTTGAGGCCTTATACATGATATCCAGATCACTGGCCCTAGGGATCCAATTTTCAATTATTGGTATCGCTACTTCCTGATCCCTATCAATATTCTTTATTGTTGCTAACAATAAAGAATATAAAGAATGTATAGATAGCAATTTTCTATCAACTTTTTCATTTAAATGCCTCAAAACAATAGTAACAATTTCTTTTTACTTTAAGAGAGATCCCTCATCACTTTTCTTTAATGATGCCTGCAATTCATCAATTTTTTGCAAGAGCTGCTTCTTTGTAGAATCGACAAAGCACTCTATTTCTTCTTCAACTTCCTCTAAAGAAAGGGTGAGGACAGGATTCTGATTGGGAGATCCTGGTGTTGAAACAATTGGAGAAGTAGGAGGCACTGACCCTACTGTGGAAGGTAATGTACTAGTTCCTAGAGCACTTGATGTCTCCCCAATCTGCTTATACCTAAACCTCTCCACTTCAGTTTGCAACTCAACATTTTTCTGCTGCATCTTGTTATACTCCTCAATCAAAAGGTTATATTTTTCCATTAAGCTCTTCCTTTCAGCTTTTTCTCTTTCAGTAGTCTTTTGGGCCAATTTGGCCACATTCACAGTCAAATTAGTGGCCTCAGTGGTTGAAGTCTTTGAAGCTCTCTTTATTATCAATCCTCCCTTGAAATTTGGATTAATATTAGAAACATCTAGTTTTCTCCCTTGTGGGGCCAATGCCCAAATTGCCAGAGTTTCATATTCCTCACTGAAAGTGGAGTTTTGCAATGCTTCCTTGACCTCTTCTTCAGAGTATTGAAAGGGATTCTTAGACTTCATAATAGCATTAAAGGCTACTGCATCTGCAATGTCCCATTTAGGAAGAATTAATACACTAGCCTGACTCACCAATTTTCTTCCTTCTTCAAGAGTGATGTTCTTGAATTCTTCCATTAATTCAGCTTTACCTCCTCATCATTCTCCTAGTCTGACATGTCAGGCCTTAGTTCTCTTCTCTGCCTACATTTATCTTGATACTCTTCAAACTTCATCCTCCATACCAATTGCAAGAATACATGAGTTTTTACAAATGTATTGTCATTTAGAAACTCCTTGCATGCCTCCATTCTTGCATCTTGTACACTTTTACCTTTCATATCTAAATCAGATAAAACTAATTCAGCTGGCCTAGGAGGGGAAGGCATACCAACTTCCATGTCTTGATCAGTAACAATAATCTCATCCATCAGATCCTCCTGGGGTTGATCAATTATTTGCCTCTTAGGGCTTGGCTCGGATGGTGGTGATGAGGGATTGTCTTCCGGTGATGATTCTAAATCAATAATTTTGATTTCCTTAGGCACTTTGAATTTTGGACTTGGTTGTGGAGGCACTTTCATAATCTGTTTTCCTTTTCTGTCTACTTCTTCTTCATTACTGCTACTATCCTTTTTCCTCCTGTAAATGGGCCACCTTTCCATAGGCTAGTATGTTGGCCTTGTTTCAATTGGTTTGGCACCTTGCTCTTGTACACCCAGATTCAATTCTAAATTTACCTTTTTGTCCTCAATGTGCCCATAATTTCCTTGAAGTTTCCCATCAAAAAATCAATTGTCTTATGGTAGGGACTGAACTCCAACAGTGGATCATATTTCGGATCCATTTTGTGCACAACATCTAGTAGATTACCATAAGCTATCCATTTCTCCTTGTTCAACTCCTGTCTATTCAAATAAAGTTCATTTCTAATCAAGTCTTCAGGGAAATTGAACTCATGCACAAATTTTCCAACTTTTATTCTTTGTCTGAAAAGAGCAAAGAAACCCTCAGGATCATGCTGCCACTTTGGTCCACACCTCAAATGGTAATCATTAAAGAAATTATCAAAATGTGTCCATCCTCCATTTGAAAATACAAAATTAGACACCACTATATAATCTGGGAAAAATGTTCTCTTACCCCTTCTAGTGAGGTTGTCCTCATGAATACAACCTATCTGCCACATAACTTCTGTAAATCCCACTCTTGGTGGCACATTGTATGGCAGTATATGAGGGGATCCCTAAAAACCATATCCTCTCAAGACAGTGATGATTGGGTATGGGATAATGTCACCCCAGTTATGGTAAACCTTCAATTCTGGCTTCCTCTCCTTTGGCCTGAGGAAATCATGTAATTCCTTAGGGGTCCTAGGTATATTAACCATTAATCTAGCCCTTAATCTGAAAGAAAAATAATTATCAAATTGCACATAACTAGCGCTTTCCTTATTACAAGATAAATCTGCAGCCCATATCTGTACTGGCAATCTTTCTCCATCAACTGATTGCCTTAATTTCATCCTATCAGAGAAAAATTCACCATTCTTAAACAAAAACATATGCATTAGCATAGAATACCAAAATAATTGAGTGTCGGTATCATTGTTTTGCAGCTTTGACAACCCTTCATGCATCCTCTCAGCCAAGAAAGAAGTGAAGTCATAGGTCATAGAGAAGTTAGGGTGTTGTATTTGCACCCCCATGAACATATAAGCAATGGGCATTACCGTACCAGGATTGAAACCCAAAATCTAACATAAAGAATAGAAAGTGGCTAGGAAATGGTTTGCAAAACAATTTAATTTGAAAGGTTCCTGGTCACTGGGGCTGATATGAAATTTTGAACCTCCTGCCCTAGCCAGATGAGGTGGAAGCAACCTTGCTCTAAAAAGAGATTTCAGCTTTGCATACTCCTGCTTCATTTCCTCAAGGTTGATAGGAACAAAGTCTTTGCTTGGTTCACTCAAGTCAAAAATATGTTGGACCTCTTCTCTGTTAATGCTCAATAGAACCTTTCCATCATTGTCCCTGATTATCCGTGTAATAGGGTCATATCTTGCAGCCACTGTCCTAAGCAGGTCTACATCAGGGAATACATTTGGTACCACAAGATTCCCCATATCATACATCCATCCATTTGAAAAAAGGGTGAGGAAAATTCCTCTGTTTGTACCACAATCTGAACAATTCCAAGCCAGTGAGGGGAACCCTAGTATCGATAATGTTGGAGCAATTATACACTAACCCTTCCCCCAGGATTTTCCCTTGCATTAGGACCAATCCCTTCCTCCTATCATTCGTTGACAAGGGCAATTGATCCAGGAAATCATCATACAGGTTTCGTTTCAAATATTCAGTCTGACCAGAATGTTGCTTGGGTGGTGCCATCTCGGACAAACTAGGGCTTCTTTACAACGTTATAATTCAAATAGCTAGGACTAACTGGAGATAGAAAATTACAGGACAAAACATTGCAATTTCTCACAACTATAATTAAACTATATCCCTAACACATTCATCAACAAGCTCACATCACATCCAACTAATCCTTTCCCAAATTCAAATTCAAAATGACCGGGAGGCACATAAAATAAACTCACGGCTTTGTTCGCAGAACTCCCAAATTCTGGCTGCAGAAACTCGCAATTCTACCTTCGGCTCTGAAACTGCTCCATGAAATAGTTGAATGCTTTGTGATACAGACCAAGCAAGAAAATTGATTTTATTGTTGATCAAATTACGCCAACAAGTGTCTCATCCGCCATTAAATCTCAATTTCGCTCTGCACGAATGACTCCAACCATATTTGATGCAGATTTAAATTTGAGCCATCGATTCTTCAACTTGATCAAATCATCGACGGACACCTTCAAAACAAGCTGACACGATTGCCAACACAGCGATAAGGGGCCCACCTTACCATACACTATGAAGGAATTCCACGTGGTGGTTGCCCGCGATATCGCAATCCTAAAACTTCTTATCACACGATGGTGGGTAACCGTTGATCCTGAGCATCAATGATCCCATTCCTTTAACACAGTCACCAGTCATGTCGTTAACCTTTGAGCAGCTTTTCCAGTGAGATTATAACATATCCGTCGATTTAGAACATGTGTGTCTCGAGAACACTTTAGTAATCCACCCCTTAATACATTTAGAGTCGGCTAGTGTTTCCTTTACTCTTTAGGATTCATCGGATGAGACACGTGGCGCCTACCCATGATTTCACAATCAACCCAAGCACCATCGTGGGATGGTGGGGAACAACTCAGATCAAATGGGAGTTGGTCAGTGATAGTGCAAATTTGATCCTCCAGATAGGACACGTGGTGCCTGCCTGTGATTTCGCAATCCTTCAATTCCTGATCATGGGATGGTGGGCACCATTGATATCTACAGGAAATAGATCAACGACAACACTAAATCAACCTTTGCAAAATAAAACATTCATTAAAAGGATAAGTGGGCATTACTAGGTGGATGACAAACAACAACATAAGTTTTTTTTTAAAAGATGAAACACAGGGCCAACCGAGACTTAGGAAATAAAACCCTGCAGAAGAAATAAAGTATTAAAATCAAAGTTGGGTTTTAATTTTAATCTGATGATGTAAGCCTAAGCCATTAACCCCAGTGATCATGTTGTCGACGGCTTAGCCAAATCCTTTCATTAAATACTAACTGTGTAATGTGTAGGTTTTTCAGATTCGAAGATATGGAAGAAGATCTCGATCGTACCCCACCAACTTGCAGACCTAAGGTGTCGCCCTGTTATTTGGCGTGAGCTCAGAAAAAGGTAGATGTGTGTCCTATATGGAATGTGGGGCCCAATTTCTACTATTGAGCTCATAACCCGTGATTTTAGATCGACAACCAAGATCAAAAGCTAATGTAAATCTATGTTGTTCCCTGCTAGCTCGCATGAGGAAGATGAAGGTTGGTTAAAAGCTGTGAGGTCAATGAGATTGCGATGCGTAGCTCCATCCGTTCAGTTTGCAAAGTGCATAGGACCTGCCAACATGGTAGTTGGTTTCCAAGATGGATTAATGTTATTGATCATGAGGAAGGTGAACGATGCTTTGTTGGATGCCAAACCGAGTTAGCCTGAGATAAACCGTTTGATCTGCCAACTCTTTAGGAGATTAGTGGGTAGTATTCAAAGTTGGAAAATGGCACATGGTGGTCGTTTTATCGTACAAATGGTGAAACATTAATGAATTATTCCTTGCTTGTGTAGTCATGTCAATCTTAATGTATGCGAAGATGTTGTTGTTGGAAATCATGAAGGGTGATCTGCGGATTCTCATGCAGCTCTAGTTAAATGGTGACAATACATATGCTGCAAAATTGCCATGTTGCACATGCATTTTTACTAAGCATTGATGAAGGTTGCCATTACCTCACACAATAAATACAAGAGGAATTAACTGCTAATAGTGTCATTCTTGTAGCAGTTAGAGAACTTTGTGGGCTGAGTCTAATCAAGTTTGAGTGCTTGTCTGACAAGAGAAAATGAGTAAGTCAGTAAGGAGGTATGTTCCTTTGAGCTCACAAAAGCTCGGTCTTGCTATTCAGGAAGGTGCTTTGGTTGACAAGCCCAGGCTTGTGCCCATTAGATGCAGTAGAAGGTTGCAATTCCAAGACGTTGTTGCTCAACTGGTAGATGACAAAGGCAAGCAGTCGGTGCGCTCTATTACTAGTGTCAGTAGGAAAATAAGGTATTGGGAATGGCTCCTCTAGATGCCAACACTTGCCCATTGACCTTACAAGAAACACTTCTGATGATGTAATTGAGACCAACTCTGACTACTGTCGGTATTTACCTCGCTTCAATCATAGCCTGCCCTCTGATGAGGAAGTGATATCTATGGTGCCATTGGCTGTTAAAACCCCAAGCGGACGGACTAGAACCATATTGGGCAAGGACAAGAAAGAAGAGGAGGCTGAGGGTCTACCGTATTGGGCAACAACTAGAAGCGGGCGTGTATACTGGGGTTTGAGTGTTGGTAAGGGCAGGGTGGTGGGTAAATAAGAAGTTGTTGTGGTGCCTTCATGGCAATTTGGTTGCCTGGTTTTTTTGCGTGGATAGCGACAAAGGGGATTTTGATGACAATTTGTGTTCCCTTTTATGATGGTAGTTACAACTTTAGCTTTCCCCAGTTCATGCACTATGTTTTGTAGATTCAACATGTGGGAAGTTTTGAAATGAAAGTACAATGCAATGGAGATTTTGTTCAAATGAAAATTTTTGGTGAAATTACATTTGAGCCCGAAGCTTGTTGCTCCATTGTCATATAAAAGGGAATTCAAGGGTCATTTATAGGGAGATAACTGATGAAAGCTCTAGCTAGGTTTTGAGTTGAATATATGGGTAGAAAGATATCTATCCTTTGATGAGGAAGTGATATCTGTGGTGCCATTGGCTATTAAAACCCTAAGCGGACATAATAGAATAGATAGCCTGCTTTGAGTTTTGGATGAATATATGCAAATTATCTTAAATTGTATTTAAATATGACTTATAAGCATGAAGAAATGTATAATTCTAATATATTTTCTCTCCTTATGCAGATTTGAGTGAATTTTGAATGAAATGTTAATGATGTTGTCATTCTTCTTTTGAGAATTTGTTCAATTGTGTGTCTATGTTTTTGCTTTGATTCAAGAAAATCAATTAAATGCTTAAATGGAGTCATAAGTTTACAATTATTTACAAAGGATTTGATAAGTAGTAATATATCAGAGAATTGAGCTCCATAATGGAAGGTATTATATGAGTAGTCCATTCTATTAAATTCTTGGGTCATTTCTGCTAACGGTAAATGGGTAACTAAATATTTAACTGACGAAGAATAAAATAATAATATGTAAATGGGTGACTCACTCACTCCCTCTATCTCTCTCCCCTTAACCCTAAACCCTTAACCCTTAAACTCTAAACCCTAATATTAGGTGTGTATTAAAACATTATAAAAGTACAAATTTTTGGAGTTCTATTAGGAATTGAATGATAAATGACGATGAATGGGAAAATCTAAGGCACTTTAATATTTTCAACAAAAAAGTTAGAGTTCAATTAGGATTAGTGTTCACTTATGGTTAGGTTTAGGGTTCAATTAATGTTCAATTTGGGTTAGGATTGAGGATGAGGTTGGGGTTTAATTAAGGTTATGAATTCAATAAGAGTTCAAATAGGGTCAAGGTTAAGGTTAGGGTTGGGATTAAGGTTCAATTAGGATAAGAATTAGTGTTAGGGTTAGGACTAGAGTTCAACTATAGTTCAAAGTTAGGGTTATGGTACAATTAGGACTAGTGTTCAATAAATGTTCAATTAGGGTTAATACTTAATTAAGGTTAGTTTAAAAGTTCAATTAGGGTTTGGGTTAGGGTTGGGATTATGAATCAAGTAGGTTTGGGTTAGGGTGTGATTAGAGTTAGGTTTAGGGTTTAGTTAGAGTTAGGGTTAGGGTTAGGGGTAGAATTCAATTATGCTTAGTGGTCAATTACAATTAGATTTAGTGTTCAATTAGGGTAAGGGTTAGAGTCCAAATAGGGTTAGGGTTTAACTAGGGTTAGGATTAGAATAGAATAAAGTTTTGTGTTTAATTATGATATCTAGAATTTAGTATAATTTTTGAAAATGAAATGATTTTGACACAAAGAAAAAAAATAGAAAAGTTGATTTTATATAGATCTTATTTGTTAATTTATTCTAAAATTCTAATTAATAATTGTTTAATTAATTTAAAATGAATATTTAATTTAATTTAATTTAATTGTATTAGATAATTAGTAAAACTAAATAGATAATAAATATTTTATGGATTTTAAAAATTAGAAGGGTTAGGATTATAATTCTATAACTAAAAGTAATTCTAATCTTGTCTTTCATGTTGTGTTGCAAATGCTACTAGCATATATATATTATTTATTAATATATACAAAATACGCCAAGAGATATCTTTGTCGAGGCACCTATTTTATAATAGTACAATAGATGCATCAAAAGGATATCTCTCGGCATATTTTATATATATTATTAATAAATAATATATATGCTAGTAAGTATTTAATAAATAAAATAAAATAAATATATCAATTTTTTACCATACTACTCGTTGCCAAGGAGATCCATGTGGTGCCCGCCCGTGATATCGCAATCAATAAAGAACTTGCAACTTTTGATCACGCGATGGCGGCAACCGTTGATCTCAACCATCAGCAATCATGTTAGTTCAACCAGTCCACCCGCCTTGTTATTAACCATCAAGCACCTTTCTGCGAGATTATAACATCTCCGTTGATTTAAAACACGTGCATCTTATAAGCTGCTTTAGTAACCCGTGGCATAATGTATTAAAGGCATCAAAGTATTTATCATTCCTTTGGCTTCACCAGATGAGACACGTGGTGCTCGCCCGTGATATTGCGATCAACAGGTGGGGTCATCATGGGATGGCGGGGAACGGCTGAGATCACACGATGATTGATCTACGGCCATGCGAACTTGTCCCTCTGCAAAATAAAAAAAAATATTAGGGGAGAGGGCCCAGTAGTCGTGCGGGGTACACAATAAAAACATTTGTTAGGGGAGAGGGCGCACTCAATCGTGATGATAATACCCAGTCTAATTACCACATATTTATACTATATAAATTAAATAAACAATCCAAATGTAAATAAAGAAAAAACCAAATGTTGATAAAAAATGGACCCATACTTGAACACATGAGAACCTCTAAATGTTATATGAAAAAAAAAAATACATTCATATTGAAGAAGTGAAATAAGTATTTTTTGTTTCAAATAAAATATCACAACTCTCCACTAAATTATATCATTTTAAAAAAATAAAAATGCTCATTTAATAAAATAAGACACTCATTGGAAACAAGTATTGTTGCTCATGAGTGAAAAATATTGTTATGTGTACAACAATTGGGGAATTGGCAATGTAAAAGCATTGGATAATTTTATATTAAGAGTTTGTCCTATCACAAATATAAAAGGTGAGCACAATAAATACATGTATTTTCCCATTAAATGTGAAGGATTTTCTCAAAAGTTTTAGTGTTCAACTATTGGTCCATTTTTGTTCAATATAAGTTGTATTTTAAATCATTATGTGTTGTTTTATAACAACAAATAGATTTTTTGTGTTCAACTATTAGTCCATATGTGTTGAATACAAAGGTAGAGATATCAAATATTTATGGTTATCAATAAGTATTTGGTCCACTTAGGTTGTATATTAATTTTAATTTAAATAAAAATAGCATATTCTACAAGCAACAAATGATATTTTTTGGTTCAACTATTGGGGGTTCCATGATTAAGTTTTGGTCAAACCTTTAAAAAGTCAAATTTTAGACACTTCTCAAAAGATCTGCCGATGTGGTGAGTTGCATGATGAGTTGCGCCTCTAAATCTTAGTTATAGATAAATAAGAGACTAGTCTACATTTCAAAAAAAAATGAAGGTTCTACGATATTCCAGTCAATTGCTACATGCTGAGAAAGTTAGTCTGCATGACTACTGGGCCCTCTCCCCTAAAGGAATAAGGGGACATCACTAGGTCGATGACAAACAATGACATAATTTGTTTTAACGAGGGAACACGAGACCAACAAGAGACTTAGGAAAAATAAAGTCAGGCGAAGGAAATAAAACAATAAAACAAAAGGGGGCCCAACCTAGACAAAGCGATGGGGCTTAAGCTGTTTTAAAGCCTTCCCAAAAAGTAACGGCCAAATAGATCCCATCCAAGGTGTAAGATGAACACTATGGTTTTACATGAAGATGAAGGTAAAATACCAACCTTAGGCTTTTCCCAAACACCATATATGACCAGAGACACAAGGCAGGATAAAATAGAACACAGAGAACAAAACTTTGAAGTTCCATCACTACCCATAACCCTAAACCCTAAACCATTAACCCTTAACCCTTAAACCCCAAACCTTAAACCCTCTACCCTCTCTCTCTCTCAAGTCTCTCCCTCCTACCCCCTCTCCCTCTCTCAGGTCTCTCTCTCAAGGTACCCTCCTGCCCCTTCTCCCTCTCTTAGGTCTTTCTCTCACTCACTCACTCCCTCTATGCTCTCTGTCCCCTCACCCTTAACCTTAAACCCTTAAACCATCCTACCTCTACCCTTAACCCTCCCACTCCTCTATCTCTCTCCCACTCCCTCCCTCTCTCTCTCTCAAGTATCTTCCAATATCTACCCACCTCTCCCTCTCTTCCAGGTCTCTCTCTCACTCCCTCCTCCCTCTATCTCTCTCACATAACCCTAGCTGACCCTTAGCCCCTAAACCCATGACCCTCTACCCTCTACCCATACAACCTCCGCTTCCTTTATCTCTCTCTCTCTCAAGTCTCTCCCTCTGGCACCAATCCCTCTTTGGGAGTCTCTCTCTCCTCATTCCTCTATCTCAAAAATTATCAACGCCACCGCTACTCCCTCTCTTAGGGTGCTTTTTCTCTCTCACTCCTCCTTTCTCCATCTCTCCCCTCCACCCCTTAAATCTAAGCCACTTAAACCCTATACCCTCTATGTTTAACCCTCTACCCCATATCTCTCTCCCACTCCCTCCCTCTTTCCCTCTCTCTCTCAAGTCTGCCCTCCTACCCCTCTCCCTCTCCCGGTCTCTCTCTCTCACTCACTCACTCTCTATCTGCCCTCCCTCTACCCTTAACCTAAACCTTAAACCCTTAGGCAAGCTCTAAGCCCTTAAAACCCTTTGCCTTAAACTCTAAACCCTTAATATTAGGTGTGTATTAAAACATTATAAAAGTATAAATTTTTGGAGTTCTATTAGGAATTGAATGATAAATGGCGATGAATGGGAAAATCTAAGGCACTTTAATATTTTCAACTAAAAATTTAGAGTTCAATTAGGATTAGTGTTCACTTAGGGTTAGGTTTAGGGTTCAATTAATGTTCAATTTGGGTTAGGATTGAGGATGAGGTTGGGGTTTAATTAAGGTTATGAATTCAATAAGAGTTTAAATAGGGTCAAGGTTAAGGTTAGGGTTGGGATTAAGGTTCAATTAGGATAAGAATTAGTGTTAGGTTTAGGATTAGAGTTCAACTGTAGTTCAAAGTTAGGGTTATGGTACAATTAGGACTAGTGTTCAATAAATGTTCAGTTAGGGTTAATACTTAATTAAGGTTAGTTTTAAAGAGTTCAATTGGGGTTTGGGTTGGGTTTGGAGTTAGGAGTGTGATTAGAGTTAGGTTTAGGGGTTTAGTTAGGTTGGGGTTAGGGTTAGAGGGTAGAATTCAATTATGCTTGAAAGTGGTCAATTACAATTAGATTTGGTGGGCTTCAATTAGGGTGGGGTTAGAGTCCAAATAGGGTTAGGGTTTTATGGGAGTTAGGATTAGAATAGAATAGAGTTTTGTGTTTAATTATGATATCTATAATTTAGTATAATTTTCAAAAATGAAATGATTTGGACACAAAGAAAAAAAATAGAAAAGTTGATTTTATATAGATCTTATTTGCTAATTTATTCTAAAATTCTAATTAATAATTGTTTTAATTAATATAAAATGAATATTTAATTGTATGCATTGTATTAGATAATTAGTAAAACTAAATGAATAATAAATATTTTATGGATTTTAAAAATTATAATTTAGTTTAATTTTATTTGTAATGTCAAATATTAAAATTTTAGATTGAAATACTTAATTGATTTTAAAATATTTATAATTAATGTTCAATTTATAAACTAATATTAAGAAATTAATAAATATAACCCGCAGCATAATGTATTAAAGATGCGTCAAAGTGTTTATCATTCCTCTGGCTTCATCGGATGAGACACGTGGCACCTACCCGTGATATCGCAATCAATAAAGAACTTGCAAATTTTGATCACACGATGGTGGGCAACCGTGTATCTCAACCATCGAAAATATTGTTCATTCAACATAGTCGCCAACCTTGTTATTAACCATCAAGCACCTTTCTACCGGGATTATAACATCTTCGTTGATTTAAAACACGTGCATCTTATAACTGTTTTAGTAACCCGCGACATAATGTATTAAAGACCCATCAAAGTATTTATCATTCCTTCGGCTTCACAAGATGAGACACATGGCACTCGCCCGTGATATCGCGATCAACTAGTGGGGTCATCGCAGGATGGCAGGGAACGGCTGAGATCACACGACGATTGATCTACGATCATGCGAACTTGTCCCTCTGCAAAATAAAAACATTTATTAGGGGAGAGGGACCATTACACATGGCGCTCACCCGTGATATCACGATCAACTGGTGGGGTCATCGCAGGATGGGAGGGAATGGCTGAGATCACACGACGATTGATCTACGGCCATGCAAACTTGTCCCTCTGCAAAATAAAAAAAATTATTAGGGGAGAGAGCCCAGTAGTTGTGCGTGGTGCAAAATAAAAACATTTATTAGGGGAGAGGGCGCACTCAATTGTGATGATAATACCCAGTCTTACCACATATTTATACTATATATTGTAAATAAACAGTCCAAATGTAAATAAAGAAAGATATTTATTCAATACAAGAAAATAAGTTAAAATGTATTTAATTAAAAATTATATATCAATTTGTTTTTCTTTTTTAGATGAATTAAGAGTATGATTTAAAATATTTTAATTCAAATAACATAAATGATAAATTGAAGTGGGAAAACTTGAATATTATTTTAAAATTTTGAGGTTTCATATTTATGTGTGAGATTGATCTAATATTCCAGAAAATGAATGTTAAAATATCATAAAAAATAGGCATATAATGAATGTAGAAGTAAAAATATATTTGCATATATTCATAAAATAAGATCTAATAAACAAAAAATATATGCAATTAAAAATAAAGGAAAAATAATTCAACCCAAATTTAGATAAGAGAGATAATTAGATTATATGATAACTTTAAGGCTAGGGTTAGGGTTTGATTATGATTAGTGTTCACTTAGGGTTATGATTAGAGTTACGAATCTACAATTAGGGTTCAATTAGGGTTATGATTAGAGTTATGAATCTACAATTAGGGTTCAATTAATGTTCACTTAGGGTTTCTTTCTTGGGAGAAGTTTATTGAATGGTAAGTGTATTTTATAAAATTAATATGTCAAGAATTAATTTTAGATAATACTACATGTGATTTTTCATATGGTATTAAATTGTAGATTAAAATTGATAATAGATTTCCTTCCTTCTTTTGCATTGCAAGCTACCATAATATATGGCCTTAAAATCCTATTCATATTTTGAGCTTTTCTAAACTATACAACACGACATCCAACAAA
>VDFB02000010.1:17610785-17696092 GCA_007258455.2 Sequoia sempervirens | reverse complement strand
CTGGGAACTTCTACTCTGGGTCTTTTTTCAATCTTTGAAATGGCCCTTATCAGCCACATTTAATCTTGATCAATCACTTATTCTTCCTCTTCTACATCTGAATCTTCCACCTCTTCTTCATCCTCACTTTCTCCTTTCCTTCCCAGGTTTAACCCTCTTCTCATTTGTTCCTGCAACTCATCAATTTGTCTTTGGAGGGCTCTGAAACCCTCGTTCGCCAATGGATCTCTTCCACCAACATTTATGCCACCTCTACCACCTTTGGCACTGCCACACCTACCAGGCATCACTCTTGGAGGAATCTTGAATATCTTGAACCCACAACCATGATCCTAGTGCAAACTACCTCATGATCGACGATCTATCCACACACTCAAGAAAACCTCACTCTGATACCACCTGACGAGGGTGAAAACCTAAGACACATAAAATCACACACAACCAAAGATTATTATTATTATTCAGAATATGGAAATATTACATGCAGAGGATTTCAAATCCTTGAGTTCTACAATACATGCAAATTACAGAAACTACAAAACTTCCCCTTTCACAGTCTGTGATCTTTTCCTCAAAAAGCTACCAAAATTAGAAAATTCCCCCCATAAATAGCTCCTTTTCGGTTTTGGAGCTAAAAAACATTTGAATTATGAGTTTTGGCAGTTTGGCACCACAAATTACAATTTGAAATTCAAATTTTAAAACCCTATTTAAAAATTAGCACATTTTTGAAAGTGCGCTAACTTCCGAGAGCTATAACTTTTGATCCAGGACTCTATTTTTCAAACCGTTTGAATTGTTGGAAAGGTCTCAGACTTAAGAACATGCTCAAAATTTTCTATGCCAATTTTGAAAAGTTTTGGGGCCATTTCGGGGCCGTTTAATGCCTAAGATTTGATCTTGAAGGTTTTTAGGTGCAATTTTGGGAGACTAAAACTGCAATATCTTTCAAATTAAATGTTTCTAACTTGATCCCCCAACGCCGGGCCAACCTACCCAAATGTTCTTCAAATTCTAGTACCTACTAAAAATAGCAGTTGACCAGAAAAAACAGAAAAACAAAACTGAAAGTTGGGAATTACATTATGATGAAAAAGGTATCCAAAACTACAAAAACATCTAAGAAACAACAAACAGGAAATGCAAATCATCTTTTGGGTGATGCAGGATTTCCCTTACACCACTGGATGCTCATGCATTAGGCAGTGAGCCTTTTTCAAGGACAGTGAGTCCTAACAATGAGCCCTGCAATATCTTGTACCTGGATATAATATATTGTAAGTTAATCCTCACTGTGGTTTCTCCCTTTTTGGGTTTTCCACATAAAAATCCTAGTGTTGATGTGTGTGGTTACATTGATTTGTTTCTATGTTATCTCTTGTTGATTCATTTAGAATTGTGATAATGGTTAGATGGATTTTATGTGAATGGTTTTATGGAATACTGATTCACCCCCCTCTCAATATTCTAGATGTTCAACAATTGGTATCAGAGCTTGGTTCCTCAGAAGGAGCCTAACAACTTGAGGAAGGTCTCAAAATTTGAGTATAAGAAATTTTCTCCTCCAGAAGTGATCTCTGCTAGATGTTCAAAAGAAATAGAAGATTTGAAGGACAAGTTGATGAAAGAAAATGAGTATTTTGAAAAACTACAAAGTAAATGTGTTGAAGCATACGATCTATTGGTTAAGGTAAATGAAATTGTCTCTACCCTACTACAACAATTGGATGAAAAGAAAAGAACTGAAGAATGTCAGGACATTGAAATTTAGAAGAAGATGGATGAATGCACAAAGCTTGAGCAAGAAGCAGAAATCTTGAGATCTGATTTGGAAAAGGAAAGAAGTTTTGAAGAAAAAATCAAGGTAATCTATGCAATGCTTGATGAGTTAATTACCTCTCAGAGACCAAAAATGGATAAAAGTGGTTTAGGGCTTGAAGAAGGTCGGAGTTCTAAAGTGAAGCAATCTATTGAAAAGAAGACTCAGTGCAAAGATGGATGAATCAAGAATCTAAGAAGCAATTCTGAAAGAACTCCCATCAAACAACCTGTTGCTAAAAGGTGTTTATCTTTCAATGGTGTTTGTCATTCCTGCATGAAATTTAGTCATAAGGAAAAGGACTGCAAAAGTAAAATGAATGATACCTTGTCATTCTATGGCAAATATTTTAAGTGCAAGAAGGTTGGACATAAAGCTAGTATGTGTGAGAATAGGTTGAATAAAAGAAAAAATGGAAGGAAGAATGTTGTTTGTTGTAAGTGCAACAATCTAGAACAACCTGTTAATAACTGTAGAAGAAGAAAAAATAATTATCTAATGAAGAAGCATGAACAAATCATTGATTCAGAAGAAGCAAGAAAAGAGATGAAAAGGATCTAGAGAAAGGAAGGAGAATTCAAGAAATTTGAATTAGAATCATTAGTCTTATCTATGCTGACCTCTGGTGCAAATACACCTACCAATTTTTGAGTCTAACAATAACTAAGGGGGAGAAATTATTAGAAAATTTAATAAACCCCCTCATTGATACTTATGTCACATCATGACAAAAGTATATTTAATTTGGTAACGGATTTAAGGTATTTCTCAATTGCATGTGTGAAGAATGAAGTTTACAAAATTTGAAAGAATGGAGGCGCACACAATTTTCAAGATAATCTACCTACAATCTGAAGCATTTATTGAAAAAGCATTCAGAATGAAAGAAATAAATTCAGACATTTCAAGAGGCATATGTATTTTCGTACAAGTGTGCAAAGGATGCTTAGTGAGCAATATAGAGTTTCAGGGTTTGAAGGAGAGATCAAGTGGATTTGAAGTGTGCTTCGGAAGCTGGATATCTATCCATTTCTTGTTGGAATTTACAAAGGTATTCCTATTTGCACAATCTTTCATTTTTATTGCTATGAATAATTCAAAGGTTGTGAATAGTGTGGATAGAGTGCAAATTAATTTGAGGAAATATTCGAAGAATCTGTCAGAAGATTCTATTGGAGCATTATCTTGCATCCCTCCTAGAGTGTTTCCCACAAAAGATATCTATGCATTTGTTTACTGTAAGATAGAGAAAATGTCACCAATCCAGTTGAGTATTCTATGGAAGAATGAATTGGAAGAGAACCATGAAGCCTAGAAAGTGTTAGTTGAGAAGAAGTTGGATGTGTGGCAGAAAGCCCCTTTGTTTGAGTTCGATAGGAAGCATATTCAAATAGTTTTGAGCAGAATTCATAATGAATCTTTGTGGATTGATGATGCACATTTGATTACCAGAGAAGCAATCAGAGATGTAACTAGTTTGTGTGCCTCCAGACTAGTTCCCAAATAGAAGGTTGTAAATGAGCAAGATATAATTGAGGTTACCAGTGTGACTCTTGAAGGGAAAGAGATTGATTTGAGATCAATTGTGGATCTATTCATTAGGTATGTTGCAATGGTCATTTTTCATAAATTTTGTCTCCCTAACAATGACCTCACAATGCCTGCTATTGTTGTGCATACTATCGTTGACATGGTTAAAAGAGGTATGGATTATGACCTATGTGAATTACTTCGGATACATCTTTTGAAGAATATAAAGAAAATCAAGAAGAGTAAGAAGAATACATTCTGGTATGGAAATTTGGTTTTCTGCTTACTCTTTTACTTTTTTAAAGGACTATCGGTAATAGGAAGAATACAATGGTCAAATACAAAGCTTATTTCCCATCAAATCAGGAACTTCATGATAAATATTGGTAATTCAGATGCACAAGAGATTTCTCTTGTTGCATTCTTTGGAAATTTTTAGATGAGGATGAACAAAAGGTCAAGGATTACAGTAAGTGTTGTTGAATGGTACTCCAAAAATATCAATTTCCTAGTGTCTACAAATTTCTGTCACATGGAAGAAGTTGAATCAAGAAATTGGTGTGGATATCTGAGTTAGATTATGAAGTGTTAGAGGCTGAAATTGATTATTATGCAAAAATTCTTTTGGAAAGCCCTAAGAATCCTAATGTAGAAGGTGCCTTCAATAGTGCAATCAGAACAGGGAAGAAAAGAAAGAGTGTTGGCAAACAAGAAGTTGCTGAAGGAAGTGAGTTTGAGAGAGATCAACATGAGCATGAAAGAATAAAAATTCAAGGAGCTTTGGAAGAATCAAGCAAAAGATTGTTCCCGGTGCTAATTTTGATTCATCTATTTCTGTTGTGGAGAATCTAAGAAACATGATTAATTATTTAAAGGTCTACATCTCCGAACTAGAAGTGCATGCTAGAATTAGGTCTGCTGAAGAAATTTTGGAAGATATCAAGGAAAAATGTGCAACTGTACATAGTCGAGTAATGAAGGAATTGGAGAGTGTACAAGTTTGTGAGGAAGAGGCATAGGAACTACTTTCTTTTTGCCTAAATTGGTCTAACAGTACATTAAACATAAGAGATGAGATAAGGAATAGTGAAACCAAGATAAGTACTCAAGCAAATACATATAGATTGATAGAAGATAGAGATAATCAGAGGTGGTCCTACATTGTATAGCTTCAGGATAAATTATTTTCCCTACAGGACCAAAGAATGAACGTTATTAAGAATTTTGTGACACTTAGAGACATGGTTAACCTCAAACATGTTCCTATTTCTAGTGCTCTTGACAGTATTGGTGAATTATCAGAAATTAATCTTAGTCCCAATACTATAGTAGATGGTATAGAGTCCTTAACTAAGCTTGAGCTATTTCACAAGACTCTTGTAAGTGCAAAAGGATTATGGGAAGAAGGAAAAGTGTCATGGAAGGTCATCCTAGAGAGTCTCAAAGGTTCTTCTTCTTCAGGTTGATTCATTTTTGTGTACTCACATCTTTTTAGTTATACTTCGATGCATATATATATATATATATATATATATATATTGAACCCCATCCTTTACCATTGATGTCAAAGGGGGAGAGATAGAGGTTGGCATAGGAAAAACATTTTTTGAGAAGAACATTTTTGATAGGGGCGTATTCAGTTGCCACATATTGAAAAATGTTTTTGACATGCATGTTGCCATAATTGCCAAAGGGGGAGATTGTGGGAAATATGGAGCCTTGCAACATGAGTATGAAGTGTGGATGGTTTATGTTGGTTGTTCTTGTGTTGTCATTGATGTCAACATAGTGACAACTATATGAGAAGTTTACTTGGATTACCAGAAGTTGTTCTCTGCCAATAATGTTCTTTTGTGTTGAGCCAGTGTGTTGGTATTTGAGTTTGGAATTCACCGCAAGAATAGATGCGACTCTAATCTCTTAACCATGTTATCATGTCTCATTCAAACATCTATATCCTGGATCTTGAGAAGTTTTGGGTTGTGAGCAAAAAGTTATCTCTGACAGAGTTCAACTCTGTATTTTATTGTTGTTCTTTGCTTGGCATATCAGTGTGGGAGACTCCACATTTTCTTAAGGAGAACATTTTAATGTTGCAGTTTTAATGGTAGTCTCTTTGATGATAGTACGATGAGAAATTAATGTGGTCTTAGATTCAGAAGGTGTTTGCTTTGATGATTGTATGTTGGTTTGGAGATTCTATGAATTAAGTTCTAGTCTTGGCCGACTTGGTATTTTGTGTACTTTCAATAGGTTGATCAATTGATATAACATTTAAATTTATATTTGAAATTATATAATAATAATTTATTTTATTTTTATTGATTCAATTAGAGTTTGAAGATTTACCACAATGTCAAATTCAATGACAACAATGATGTACCTTCAACTCTAATTTTCAATTTTTTAATTGGGTGAAAGTTTGAAATGATGTAGCACTTTTATAAGAAACTTGTAGTGTAAACTATATTTACACTTTTTCAACTTTGAGTGCCTAAAAGTGATATGTATGTTTTAAATTTTAAAATGATATAAACTAATGAAATATGAAAGTCTCAATGTAAATTATATTTATAATTTTAAAAAAATAGTTTTTTTTTTTTTTAACATTTAAGAGCATATTTTAATTGCTAAAAAATGAAAAAGTGAGGTTGATGGGATGTAGAAAAAAATATAGTAAGTGTAGTTTTTTTCTACTTGAATAACTTGAAAATATTTGAAAAAATAATTATTTTTTTATGAATATTTATTTATACCTTTTGGAGAGAATTCTCTCCTCTAGTGTGTTATATTTGAAAAAACTAAAATATATTTTTATTTTTTAAATGTCTAATCAATTTCATGTTTTATTATAATGGTATACCTATAATAGATTTAAAAATATAATAAAATAATTTAAATATTAAAAAATATTGTCAAATTTTAGATTTCGAGTCCTAATAAGGAACATTTTCATTTTTTATGAAAATGTCTCTAGATTTAGAAGTTTGGAGTTGAAGTTAATTTTATTATTGAATTTACACCAAAAAAAGGGGTTAGACTACCATCTAGATAGTTTTAGCCAAAAAACCGGGTGACAAGGTTTCAACCAAAAATATTTTTTCCATGTAGTTGCCATGTGGTTTCGTTGAAATATTTCTAATTGAAAACTTTTTATAAGAAAATATTTAGCTTGAAATCATTTTTTAAGCCAAAAGCATGACAAAGCTATCTAATTTTACCTATTTGCATCAAGTTTTTGTATTTTTTGTCTTTTTTTTTCCATTTTTTTCTCTTTGGTGACTCCAATGGATGCTTGGGGATCTAACTAAACATATAATGATGGTACATATTCAACTTCATAGATTATTTTCACAAAGTTATTTATTTATTTTTTAATTTTTTTGGGTTTCATGCTCCTTTGGTATTTGTGATTTTGCTTATTTCCTTGTAATGATGCTCAAATCTATATCAACTAACGCAATTGATCAAAATAATGAAAATAATAATTGACAATATCAAATTCAAATAAAGAATGTGCAATTAAATTATTTTATATCAACATAAAACAAAAAAAATAGTTAACTTTATCACTGTCTACGTTTAGAACCAATTCTCACAGCCTGAGTAAGGCCATAGACAAATTGCAAATGGTGATAGAACAAGAACTCTCTAGGTCGACCTATTGGAAGTTGTCTTGATAGTGGCCTTAAGTGATGGTAGAATACAACAAACAAAGGAACGATTCTAGTCTCTAATGGGCCATTTTTTATGGCATAAATGGGTCTAAGCCAAGATAAGGGCATGGTGAACAGATGAATTCAGTTTGTAGAAGCTTGCAAGATTTATTGAAGGAAGGCACATCTTCTACTTTTTCTTTTATAGGAAATGTTAATTTCCATCATCATATCCATGCTTTAGATTGACCAATGTCAAACAACCTGTGTTCTAGAAATCTCTTTTGTATTATGTGATGTGAACGAGTCCAATTTTGTGGACATGCAGGTATTGCCATTGGGTGTAATTCCTGAGCAAAACCCTGTGGATATTTATTTTGAAAGGATGGTGGTTTAGGTGATCCCTACAATACAGATGTAAATAAAAATCTTGAGTATTCAGATGATTTCGCCATGGAGTCATAACTAAGGATGTGTCTGAGTCCCAAGCAAGAAGAGATCGAGAAGACAACAGGTGATTTGAATGCAAGTATCAAGTTCTCCTTGTAGCCATGGAGTTTTGATGATCTAACTAATGGAGGTTTTATTTATCAAAGCATTTTTTATTCTTTCCTTGGTGAGTTGTTGTAAATTTGAAATGAATAAGTAGATTACTAGTTTGAGATTTGATATCTAAAGATTTCCATACTATTCTTTGAGTTTGGTAGATCTGAACTTTTAAAAATAAATATGTGTGACTCAAGAAATAATCTATTTAAAAAAATGTTTTATCATGTTTAATCTTTATGAGCTAATGACGAGATTGTTGTTGTTTATGTGTAGTAATGGGCTTTTAGGCCCTGCATAGTATTTATAATTGGGATGAAATTCTAAAATTCTCTTGAATGTTATTAAATCATTTGCATTCTCTCTTACAAAAACCTTTTGTGTCTATATAAAAATGATAATAATTGATAGGGGTTGAAAATTCATACACATGCATGGCACAAGTAAGAGGCAAAACTTCATTCTTGCATGATGCATGGTTTCTTTTTGTGCAATTTTCTATATATGAAGATATTTATTTTTTCTGAGATATATTTATTTTCTTAATTCTATTGCATGATAGCTTTCTCTTTTTAGTTTTTACTAGATTCTCCACATAATCAAATCCAACAAGATGTTGAGAGGATTTTTTTTTGCATTGTCAATATTTACAAATCCAAGTGAATTTATAATAAAAAAAACTTTTAATTAATTCTTATGTGTGGTGTCCAAATACATGTTTTGTATAGAACATATAAAAACAAACAAATATTACTTGCATAATCTCTATTAAGTTTGCATATTTTAAGACATTATTTTTAAAAAAAAATGATAATTTCAAGTTATTTTTATCTTTCTAATCATATATTTTTTTTACAATTTGAATAAATTTAAGGTTTGATTTTTGATTTTTTAGTACTTGCCATTGGCATAGTAATATTGTAATGAGTTTGGATTTTTTAGTTAACTAGTTATTAATAATTTAGTTTTCAACCAATCAAAAACAATATTTAAAATAAAATTAAAATAAAATTCAATTTTGTAAAGTCAACTTGTAAAATATTTAGCTTTATAAATTATAAAAATTATTTCTTGTGCATATGATTGGTTAAAAAGTTATGTGTGTTATTGACCCATTTGTAGGGAAAGCAAGGAACACATTTTTTTAAAGAATGATTTTTCATTTTTTGCTTTATAAAATCATTTCATTAAATCTTTCTAAAATAAATAAATATTACTTATTTTGATTTTTTTAAAGAATGTAATTGTTATTTTTTTATTAAAGAAAATCTCACAAAAATCAATTAACTATTTTTATAGAGATCTGGATTCACACTATTCAAATAATAAAATAAAATAAAAATTGTATTATTCTTTCCATTAGACTAATATCTTTGTTATCTATGTTTTTAATATTTTATAGTATAATTTAATTATTATATGCTCTCCTTCTTCTTTTCATTAATAATTTTTTTTCATCATATATATTTTTATATTAATTTATATATATATATGTTCCCCAAAAAAATTATAACCTATTTAAAATATAGGTATATAAGATAACCTATATTATTTTAGGTGTTTATTATATATAATATACAACCTATTTTAATATAGATAATATTAATTTATATATAACTTATATTAATGTAGAATTTATATATATTATTCTATTTATATCTTATGTTATTGAAAGTAATATTTTGTAGGTAAATAAGTTAATCTACATTGTAGGTAATATATTAATTTATATTAATATATATTATAGGTTATATATATTATAATCTATTGTATTTTAACCATTTATTTTTTGATTTTAATTGAATCATTTATTTAATTTTCCAATTTATATTTTATATATAATCTCATTTTTTTTCATTTTACTTTGGTTAATTTTTTTTTTAAAGGTGCAATGCACCCATATTATTAGGGGTAAATGCTTTTGACCAGAGCTATGAACTGGGTACAAGAAACCACAAGAAACTACCAAACCCGTGAACACATTGGCCAAGCGAAGGCACAAGGCCTGCGAGCACTTTGGCCCAGTGAGTGTTTGAACCATGGTGGTCGTCACTACAACCAAGCGACTTGACCACCAAACCACGCCCTTATCAGCTCTTTGGTTAAATTATTATTGTTTTAAGTTTTAGTATATTTTTCTTTATATCTTTCTTCATTTCTTTTAGCAATTTTGATAATTGTTCCTAAATCATTTTGTTATGTAATTCATCTTTATAATTCTCTTAGAGTTATTTACTCACTGTTTGAGACATTTAACTTTAACCTTTTTTGATCTATTTATTTGTGTTATATCATATTATTATATTATTCATTCTTTTGTTATGTCTTCATCATTTTTTTCCTATTTTCACTTTTACTTCATTTTTCAATCTCCTCCCTTCCTACCCTCTCCCACCACTTAACTCTTCTTAAAGTCATTTCTACAATCATATTCTTCATTATCCTCTTCCTATGATGAATCATTGAGTTAGGGTTAGGGTAAGGTCATTAGAGTTATTTATTCATTTCTCGAGACATTTAACTTTAACATTTTTTGATCCATTCATTTTTGTTGTATCATATTACTATATTATTCATTTTTCTATTATGTCTTCATCATTTTTTTTCCTATTTTCACTTTTACTTCATTTTCTAATCTCCTCCCTCAGTACCCTCTCCCACCACTTAACTTAAGGTCATTTCTACAATCATATTCTTCATTATCTTCTTCCTACAATGAATCATTTAGTGTGGTTTAAAATGTCAATTCAAAATAGCATACATTATTTAATCTAGAAGTGTTTACTCTATCATTCATGGACTTTGAAAAAATCATACCATCTATAATCATCGATTCATTAATATTTAACAATTATTGATTTGAATGAAGAGATATATTTGCACTTGTGTCTACTATGAATCAAATCTGATAATTTAATATAATATATTTTATTTTTTAATATATACATATATATTAAATTAAAAATAAATAACTTGTAATAAATAATCATTTTAATATATAACAATTTTATATTAACAATACGAGAAGAAACATTGCTAATGTATGTAATATCTAACTTTTTAAAATGATTTTTTGTATATATTATATTTATTTTATTTATAAAGTTTATTTAATATATAATAATTCATAATATAAAATTTATTAAATATGTTTTGATTATAAGGGAAAAACAAGTTTTGAAGGGACTCAAAACCCTTTACAACTTTAGGAAAAAAATGTTGCTCAAAATATACAACACTAGATAGTTAGCAACATCCAAGAACGCAAAAAATGCAAAAGATACAAACAACTGCTTAAAAGATAAACAAAGAATACCAACAACCAAACAACAACAAAGAATAGTGGGAGAAGCAAAGCTAAACCACTCGTGCAACCTTCCGACCACCATGAGCAAACTTTACAAGGGACTGAGAGGAAAGATTATGCTTAGGAAGACCTATCTTCCTTCTTTGTACAACCATCCAAGGGTGAAGCCACAATAGTGGTTTACAATTGAAGTGAGGAAGGAAAACTCACAAAAAATGAATGCATGGCAAAAAACTTGATTTTAGGGGTTTGTACAAACCTATTGGTTCGACCGAACCCATTAGGGGTTCGCTAGAACTTGGGTTCAGGTGAACCCTTTTAATGCTTCCCCACCAAAAAAGCTAACAAAACCCCTTATAAAAAGGGGGTTTGAATGAACCCTGGTGCTCGAACCCCTAGGGGTTCGTTTGAACCCCCATTATTCCTCATCCCCCCTAAGACACAAAAAAAACTTGAATTTTGGCACTTTGAAGCTCAGGTTGAGAGTGAAAATGGAGGAATCTTCACAAACCCAACTGGAATCGGTAGTCCTCATAACGAGCTATCCAACGAATATAATTTTAATATATTTTGGTTTTATTATGTATTTGTTTTTTTAGTTTTATTAAACATAGGTTTTTCATCGAAAATGAAGGTTTATGTTCGCACATGTGGAAAAATAACAGATTATCAAAAAAAATTGAAAAATATGAGTGCACCAGATATTGAAGTCCTTGATCCAACAAAAAATAAATGAATTTCGATATATACAAAAAAAAATTATGCATTATACAATTGCGCTATGTTTGAATTGTAATTGGTTTGACTTGAAACTTGATTAAAGAAAAAATATTCAATAAAACTATCTAACCAAGTGGAAGCACTAGATATCGAAGTTACAAATCTAAATTTGAAAAAATAGAATTTTATCCTTCATGGAAAAAAGTTATGTATTATACGGTGTGTCACTTTTAAAAATGCTATTTTTGAAAAACTAGTTTTCGTGGGAGATGGAAAAAGTAGTGCAATCTAATTCCAAAAAAATTGAAAAAAATATTTTAAGAATCTGCAGACAAAATGTGACGAGACTCTAGTTTGCATCATCTTCAAATTCTTCACGGTTTAGCCGCTATGGGTGCCCGAATGTGAAGATTCATTTAAAAATAATAATTTTAGTGTCTAGTTTGGCCAAAAATTGTAAACCACTATTGTGGGATCACCCCCAAGAAAGATCATCCTATGAAGGATTAGAGCAAGGGGAAGACGAAGGACAAGCCACTAAAGGACAAAAAGGAAGAGCACCAGGAATGTCACTCCCACAACCAATAGCAGCAACAAGAGTTGTAGATAAACTAGCAATCACAACACCAGTGACAGAATCATCGAGAACAATAGCAGCAGCCTCACTAGTTGCAGCAACAACTGTAGACAAACTAACCACATTAGTAGCAACTGTAGATGAACCAGCAGTTGCAGATGAACTAACATCACCAACAACAGCAACAAAAATAGAATCCCCAACAACAACTATAGAATACCCAACAACAATAGTGTAAGGCAATTGAGAACCATATGTAGAAGAAGCCACAACTTTAGGGGCCAAGACATCATCCCTAGATTCATTGTCCAAAGATTCACCCATAGTAAGATGCTCACGAAGAACATCTTTCCACTAAGTAGCATAACTCCAACGAGATTTCTGATAGTTAGTAGCCAAATGACTTGTAGAGAAGCATCTCCTATAATAGAAAGGAAGACCTTCATAATCAAGAATCTGAGACCATGGTCTAGCCCCCACCATCAAAATGACCACCCTAGGTAAATCTTTTGAGGTATCAACGTCCATAAGATTGCAGGCGAAAGTAGGATGATCATAGATAAAAAAAGACAAATCAACCATAATAAACCTAAAAATAGCATTTCCAATAGACTCAAAGCAAAGAGTCCAAAACTAAAGAGGAAGATTAGGAAGTTTGACACAAGTAGGAACAACACTAATAGATTCAAAAAGAGGGTTGAAAGAAGGGAACTAAGGCCGAAGAGAAAGTGAGTACTTTCCCCACAACCAAACACTCCCTTCCAAAACCCTAGCACCTATCCTCCTCAAATTGAAAAGCAGCCACAAAAAGCCCCCTAGCCGAAGGATGGAGTTCAATCATATCCTCAACAATAGGCCTCTAAGACTCCAAAACCCATTTGTGCAAATTTGGAAGGGAGGGCCATAAACCATTAAATCTATAAATAAGAGCAGAACAAGAAAAATAATCTTCTTTATCCAACACCTCTTGCCCACAAATAACAGTAGGGGCAGAAGAAGAGCACGGTAAGGGTTTACCCTTAAAAGAGGGCAGAGAAGAAGAAGGGATTTTACCACTAGAACCAACCACCTTAGCAAAGGAATGAGAAGCAGGGCACGAAAGAGGGACATCCATGTGTAGTAACCCAAACCCTAAAGGAGGAAAATCAGAAGCAGCAAACCCACCTAGCAAAGGTCGTAAACCATCAGGAGACATAGTTGAAAACAGTGGCGAGCCATCTGTAGACACCCACAAGCCAACAACACATGACCCAGTAGCGGCCAAAATCGACCCAACATAAGCCAACAACAAAGCAGAAGCCAACAACACACTAGAAGCCGACAACACACCAAAAGCCGACTACATGCTAGAAGCCAATGGTGCACTAGAATCCAACGACGCACCAGCCACAAAAAGCAAGAGGGTTTCAACAGAGGGCAGGATAGTCGTTCTAGCAGAGAGTGGGAGAGCCATTTCAAAAATATGTGACGTTACTTATTAAATATGTTATTTATTTAAAAGTTAGTGATAAAAATTAGGTTTATATTTATGGATAGTGTTATGATCATAGTTAGGGTTAAAGATAGGTCTAGGATTAAGATAATGGTTTAAAATTTATTATTAGGGTTAGAGTTAGGGATAGAGTTAAGGTTAGAGTTATGGATAGAACTAGAGTTAGGGCATGAGCTAGGGCTAGGGTTAGGTCATTAAAATAACTAATCAACAATACTAAAACACTATAATTAACAAAACTTACATTTATTTTTATTCACATTAATAAAACTTACATTTTTTTTTTTATCAAATCTAAAAAAAAATAACTACAATACTATTAAGGCAAGTACTAGCCACTACGTGGCACTTGTTTTATTAGTGTCTTAATTTTCACTAAACATACTTTTTTTTTAGTATCATTTTTTATCTACTTATCCATGTTTGAAATAAATTACATTTTCACATTCTAGAATCTAATTATATACACATTTAAAAAAAATTGTTTTATTTTTTAGAATTAAGTGGGAGCACACTTAATTTTTTATTTTTCAATATATGTCTACTTTTAAAATTAGATAAAATATACATTCCTTAAAAATTTAGTACAAAAATATAACATAAAATACATGACTTTAACTAACTTTCTAGTGAAGGGAGTTGTAAGACTATATATTAAAAAGTCAACATTTTAAAGGGAGATACTTGACGATATGTTTTTTTTTTTTTTTTAACAAAAAACATGATCATTTTGTGTGCTCCTTATTTATCTTAATCTCCACCATTTAAAAACAAAAATGATAGTTTAGAAATTAGACTCCAACTACTATTAATTTTGTTCTTATCACATCTTGAAATTTGGGATGTGGATATCTTGAATTTGATGTTCAAAATCAATTTTTACTATTTTTAAAAAGTGATCACTTTTGACCCCATTTTGACCTCCCATTTCCATATGCATATGTTATAGCCAAACACATGATGCTTGTAATATCATACATAACACTTGTATTAGCTTATACCATACCTATATATATATATATATATATATATATATATAGTTACACTAAACGCTGACCGACATACCTATGATAATGTTACAAGTGATCTACAAATAAACTTTGCAATATGTACTTCACTTTCTAACCTTCTATATCTAAACTACTCAAGCAATTTCAAAAAAATAAAACAACTTCAATCAGCAAAGCTCCCTAAAAATGTTCAATAACATTACTAATTTTTATTAGAAATTCATACACCCAAAGTGGAAAATTTAGTATGATCAAATTCATTTCTATGAATAATAAATCAAATGTAACATAAATAACCTTTATTGACACAATTCTAAAATTTAGAAATCACAATCCTCCCATCTTGTTTTTCATTTTAGTAAATTACAAAATGAGTACCACTATTCTTTGCACATCCAAATGCATCTCCTCTTCTCTCATAATATAAAATTATTATTTTTTGTTTTTATACATCTAATATTATAATTGCATTTATATAAATAGATTATTATTTTTGTTGTCTCCAAACACGTGTATACTCAAAATAGGTCACCGTACTATAATGTTGTGATCGCGGCGAGCTTGTCAAGTGGATGTGGCCCAATCTCCACCACAAAATTTTAAACGAATTGCAAGCTGCTCAACCGATAATATCCCATTAAAACAAATCGGTTTACAGCAATGGGTATACAACAGACCCAAATAGATCAGGACAATAAAACAATGAACATAAACAGTGCTATTAGGATACGTTGGTAATAATGAATAATAGTCTAATAAAGCTCTGAATGTACGCATAAATGACCAATAGTTTCTGTACATGGTATGGCTTATATGGAAATAATTCTAGCATTTATCAAAGTCGCAAAGAGAAGAGGGATGAGGAGACTTGGCAAAGGAAGAGTAGGGGAGGAGGCAGAAGGAGTTGAAGTTGGAGATGAAGGTGGAGTGGCGGAAGGGAGAGGAGGAGATGAACTGTCTGGAGATGTAGGAGGAGATGAACTGTCTGGAGATGGAGATGGAGACGGACTGGCCAGAGATGGAGACGAGGCCGGACTGGTTAGAGAAGGAGAGGGAGATGGAGACGAAGCTGGACTAGATAGAGAAGGAGAGGGAGATGGGGATGAACCCATTGGAGTTGGAGAAGGAGATGAAGACAAAGCTGGACTGATTGGAGAAGGAGAGGGAGATGGAGACGAAGCCGTTGGAGTTGGAGAGGGAGTCGGACTGGCCAATGAAGGAGAGGGAGATGCAGGTGATAAAGCCGGACTGATCAAAAAGGGAGAGGGAGTGGGAGAAGGAGAAGAGGCGATGGGGAAATTGGGGCTTAACTGCGGAGATTGTGAGGGATAAGGGGAAAGCGGTGAGGGCGCAGGAGCACGCTTGCAATTTTTGCCCTTGCCCATATGGCATGGAGCCAAAACAACCAGAATGAGCTTCTCCCCCAGTTGGCACCTGCTCTCGTTCCCACTTATGAAGTAAAATGGGCCATTAATCGGGAATTTGAACACCGTGTTTCCGGTTGTGTAGGATGCAATCGGGCCCGTTGCGTTGCAGTTGTTGTAGCTTTCCTGCTTCACTTGCGCAACAGAGTCCACCGTATTATCATATTTGAACACTGCACGATCAATGCATAGAAATTAGTACACCCTGGACGGATCAATGCATAGAAATTTCATAATCCACGGAGAAGAAAAACAATCAACTTACAGAAGGTGTCACCGATTTGGAACCGGTTCCTCCCGGCCCACTGGTTGTATGTCTCGTTGTCCGATGGAGAAGGCAAGCCCCAGCCCTTCGATCCTCCTACCGTGAACTGGTAACACACAACACACTCAACCGACACCAAGAAGCAGAGCACCCAACTCCAAGCTCTCGCCATGTTTGATCTCAATCGGTGACTTCCACGATCAAGGATAAATAGCATGCGAGGGAGATGGCGTGGGTCTCGCGTTGCAAGCGTGGTCGGTTTGATAAACGTGAACGACTCAAGACTCCATTCTCAGCCACACACCATGCCCATGTATGGTTTACGTCAAAGTGATCCTACTTTTCAAATGCTGTGAATTAAGAAAAGTCGTTTGATAATGTTTGGGAAGCTTCAACACCTGTAAATCATGAATTAGTCATACACGTCGGCTTGAATTCTTAGACTTGGCCCGACCGACCGATTCATAGAAAATTCTACTGACAAGGCAGCTTCTTCATATTGGTCGGGTCTCTTCGGACTTTAGCGCTTCAGCTTCCTTAGAGACAAGTGTAAGTAAAAAAAGCAGCCTTCAATTCGAAAAGTACACATTCACGGCTGCCTCTGGAGCTTCCTCTTAAAAAGTTAAAAAGCAAATTCATTACCTGACAAACGTAGAACGAAGCTTATTCAGCACGTTCCTCGTTAGATCTTGGTCCTTCACATTTCTAAGCATTGAGATTGTAGGAAGCCTTGTCATGGCATTACTATCATCCAAGATATTACATTTCTTAATAAACTTCAATTCAACTTGGATCTTGTCAATTCCTTATAGGCCACGCTCTTCCGAGCCCTGACCAAAATATAACAAAAAAAAATTACCGTTAGTCTTGAAAAAATATTATTTATCTTTAGACTATTTCAATGACTCCATTTTTTATGTCTTTATTTGTCAAGTTCAAAGACAAACCTAAAGTAAGAGTTTGTTGAGCTGTCATAGAGTTAATAGTTAGGGGTCTATCGTTGGTATAGTATTGATAGTTGTGGTATTTATATATTATGATATAGCTGTAATTTAATTATTTAACAATAAATTAATAAAATGTTTGTCAAGATGGACTCTTACATGAACATGTAGAATTTTTCATGTCATGTCAAAAAATTATAAATTTATTTATTAACAAGTGTACTAAATATATTATATAAAAAAAATATCATAACTATCTAATATAAGTGCAACATGTCATTTATAAAATAAGGTTTAATTAATCATGTGAACAAGTATTGCTCTTTTGTAGACAAACAATTTTTCATGTGTATAACTAATGAGGTGGTAATGTACATGTTTTGGAGTACTTCATCTTTTATGATTGTTGTATGACAAATATAAAAGATTACCATAATAAATACCTTGTATTTTATCAAATATAAAAAGTTATCACAAGATTTATGATCATTTAAAGTTGAATATAAGATGTATTTTAAATAAGAATGTAGTACTTTTATAAAAATAAATAGGGATTTTTTATGAATAGTGCCTAGATTACCATTTAGAAAATAGTGTTACACATATTCACAAAATTAGTGGGTGGAGGGATGTAAAATTGATTTTTCAAAAAATTGAAGTTCGGGTGAAAAATGTACTCAAGGTAGAAGACAGGGCGGTCTACAATGCTGACGAAGGATAATGGTTGTAAGTCATTGAGGACCGTTTGGTGTTCTCTATCCCTCTTTTTCCCTCCTATTTTTGGTCCCATTCCCAATGTCATTGCATGCCTTTTTTAGTTTGAAATGTGTTTCTTTTTGTATTTGAATTTTGTGTTGATTGTCCTGCCCTGTAAAGTTAAATATTACCCGAGCAGAGTCTAGCAATTATTACTGTGTTGTAGTGGGTGCCTTGTCGTACGCAAAAGCTATGGAGGGGGTGACAAGACATTGGGTGATCACCCTAAAGAAAAAGAAGGGGCGGGTGGCATTAACGATAGTAGTAAAGGAAATGTGAGATTTCTTAGAGATATAGTTGGGGAGGAAGACAGTAGAGATGTTCTGGAACTCGTAAAATTTGAGACTGTGGAAGATGACCAGACAAGATCTACGGGGATTGATCGACAGGAGATGGAGAAGGTAAGTGCCCTCATGAAGGTCCTAGGAAGATTATTGTCATTTCAAATTTAGATATGGTAGTTATCATGGATAGGGAAGGAAATTGTTTAAAAAATGTGTTTATATTTCTTGCTGCCCTAGACTGCAATAAGATTCTTGCTAGAAAGTTTATGGATGAATATTTTAACAATGTTTGGAAATAAGAAATTAAGAATTCAATTCTCATTCTAAAGAATGATTGAAAAGGGGTTGTTTCTGGTTTTTTTAAAAACCACTCTATCTCGGAAAAAATGGTATTGAAAGAATTCAACAATATTGGCAATTCAATGTTTCAAGCAATTGCATGGTCTCCAAAGGTTTTGAATGAGTAGGTCTTTGCTCTATCTTACCCTAGATGGGTTACAGTAAAAAATCTCTCTCTCCAATTATGGGCTTTTTTACCATAATTGATTTCTTTGCTAGGGAAAGTAATGAGAGTGAAATAAACTAAGGCTACCCTCTTGCATATGGATGCAAGATTACTAGTTTTCTTATCCCCGGGGATGGATATTCTTGAGGAAATAGAAATTGATGTTGGGGGGAAATTATTGACCTAGAAGATTGAGATACTAGGAGGTCTAAATGCTTTCTTCCTATGTAAAAGGGAAGGCTATGGATTGGGCAAGGTGCTCCAATCAGAATATAGGCATGCTCCTCCTTGACTTTGAAAAGACATGTGATAGGGTTGAATGCCCCTTTCTTATGATGAATCTTGAAGCTTTTGGATTCCCAAAAGAATTTTTTTAGATGGTTAGCACTTTGATGAAAGGTGCAGTAGCACAAGTGGATGTAAACAAGTCACTATCTAATCAATTCTATCTGGAAAGATCTATAAGGTAGGGGTGTCCTCTTGCCCCTGATTTGTTTTAAATGTTATTTTCTACCTACTAAGAGATTCAATAGTAGGCCCCAAGATAAGAGGATATCCCTCCCTAACGAGTACCTCATAAACATTTAATTTGTAGATGATACTACACTTTTTGTTAAACTTGAAGAAGAAAAATTCAAGAGTCTTATGCAAAAGTTGAACTTATTTTGTATAGCCTTTGGAGAAAAAATATCCAAGGTGAAATCCATAATGCTAAAAGTGGTTTACTAAATATGAATTCCAATGGGGAGGTCCAAATAAATAGATTAGGTACCTGGGTATCCCTTTTGTTGTGAACCCTATAGACACTGAAAACTTTCTTAATCTACAAGCATCATTTTTACCATCGTCTTGGTCTTCCTCCTTGCGTAATTAAATAATTTTAACTATTTAATTATGGTCATTGTTCACATTCCTCTATTAATTAAATAATTTTTAATTATTTAATTAATTCATTTCTTGGTCTTTATTTCCCCTTTGATCAATTAAATCAATTAAGTATTTATTTAATCACATCGCTAATAATCTTTCCTTCTATAATTAAATAAATTATCATTTATTTGATTATTTTTGTCATTATTCATCTATAGTTAAATAATTATTCTTAAAATTAAATTTATCTATTCATTTATCCTTTCTTTCTTAGATATAGTTAAATAATTATTAAAATTATTTAACTCCCCCTTACCACCTTTTCCTCTATTAAATAATTAATTCGACTTAATTATTTAATTCCTCTTTCTTTATTTTCCTCTATATTTAATTTAAATAGTTACATAATAACTTTTAAATGAAATATTCCATTTTCTCTTTCTCCATAAATAAAAAATCTAAA
Organism: Sequoia sempervirens; assembly: GCA_007258455.2. NCBI lineage: Eukaryota > Viridiplantae > Streptophyta > Pinopsida > Cupressales > Cupressaceae > Sequoia > Sequoia sempervirens. The sequence goes on along the minus strand of VDFB02000010.1, from coordinate 17,675,924 downwards.
ATGATTTTTACCAAATTTAAAATATGGTTAAAGATGCCTTCCATGAATTAAATAATTTATTTAGGGGCGCCGGTCCTAGCTCAGTTGGTTAAGGTGTTCCCTGTAGCAGGGCGCCCACCATGGGTTCGACGCTCCGGCGCTCCCATGGTACCAGTTGGTGTGTCCCGCCAGCACTGCCGGTCACGGTAAAAAGTTTACCGGCGGTGGGGGGTTATATGGGGGGCCGTGCTGCACCCGATTCCCCTCGTTAAAAATAAAATAAAAAATAAAAAAAAATTAAATAATTTATTTAATTCCTCCACTACCTTCCCTCCACTTTCTCTTTTCGAATCTGGTGTGTTGATTCCCTCTAGTCTTAATTCCTTTGATCTTGATCGTTCGTTCATAGTTGTCCCTAGCTCACTACTTTGTGGTGCATGAATCCTCCACCATTGATCTTGGCATCTTTCTAGAAGATCAATCTTGGTCGTCCGTTCAAATAGCTCTTCTATAAAAGAAGGCTTTCACCATCATTTTTCCTTTACAACCACATTCTCCAACATTTGTGCTACTTTATCATTGTCACTTGTAGGTGTTTGAATACTTTGAAGATGAGGGAAAGTTTACAAAAGTAGATTTGAGGAGAGGCAAGGAAGATGAATCAAGTTTGATGAGCCCAAGTTGTTATTTCATTTGATGTTCATTTGAGTTCTTCCTTTTCATTTGTGCTTGCTTGCTTTAGATTTGGTATTTTAGCTTTGATCTTTAGTAGAGTGGTTGGTACTTGATCTTCGTTGTTTTGATTTTCTGATTTCCCTGTCTAACATTTGGTGAACCCAACGTGAAGCTTACAAAACTTGTAGAAAAACTTGTGTTCTTATTTTTATTTTCTTTGTGTTACAAGTTCATGAGCCGCATCTATTAAGAACATCAACACAACTAAAGGCGAACTATCAAAAATTTGAAAAATACCGCAATTGAAGGGTCTTGAGCTGCATTCGTCAAAAGCCGGAGTGATGCAACTGATAAATCTAAGCCACATTTGCTATGCTGCGGTTTGCATTTGTTGCTTCTTAAGCCACATTTGTGAGTCACAAGTGTCAAAAAGAATAGCGCAACTAACTGTTAAGGTATATCTTTCTAGTTTTGAATTTTCATTCAATTTTTCTTTGTGGGTTTGTCTTAGATTAGGGTTTTTGGTTTGCTAATGTTTTTTTTCAACGTGTGGCTTTTAGGAAGGAGACCTAACTTGTGGTTTTGTACGGTATGATTTTTCTTGTATTTAATTTGTTTAGAATAGGAAACATCTTATGTTTTTCAACACATTTCATGAGGGTTTAAAATGAACACAAATTGCATCTACATTCATGGGATCTAAAATGAACACAAATTGCATTTACACATTGATCAGGATTTAAAAAGAACACAAACTGCATCTACACTCATTCAATTTTAAAACAAACAACTTTGCATACTACACTCATTGGGACAAAACGAACCACAAATTGCATTTGAGTGTTTTCTTAAATTAGGCACATTTCAAAAAGGATGGCGAAGGCGTGTGAGTGCGGGCGAGCTAGGGCACCTGAGCCCTAGCTTGCAAACTGGTTTTTCTGTGCACTGGGTTTTTGCATGCTCGCGGGGGGTCAAGGGGACCAGGCTTCCTTTTGGTTTTCTTCTTTGGATGCTGTGTTTTTTTTCCTCTGGTGCTACGTTGAGTGCAAATTTTGTGGGCTCCAAAAGGGGTTTTATCTCTTCATTCTTTGTGTTCTTTGGTCTGTGCATGGTGCATGCTTGGGGAGGCACGTTTTTCTTCCTCTGTATTGCTGCTTTTTGTGTTGGTGCGCCCATTTTGGGCTCTTGTTTTGGCTTTGGCCTGGTGAGCGGGGGGTTGCGAGAGCCCTCATATTGTTGTTATAAATGGATGCTCAAGTGTCTTTAGATATGGCAGGTCTAGATTCTGCTTTGGCTGGGATGAATGCTGAAATTCCTTCTCAACATTCTTCTGGTTCGGGTGGGGTTCGAAATGGTGCCCTTAAACTGCATAAGGTGAATGGATGCTTGGAGAGGACTCAAGAACGTCCATTTTTAGTAGTGCAATCAGAATCGGTAGCTAAAGACATCGAATACTATTGCAACCATGTTTTGATTTTTCAGTTCCTGGGGATGAGGGTTTCTCTCACATTTCTTGATAATTGGATTCGTAAGACATGGAACCTGGAAGGTGACTTTGATATTCTAATGGCTGCAAATAACTTCTTTATGGTAGATTTCTCGTGTGTTTCTGACTGAAACAGGGATTTTGAAGGTGGTCCGTACTTCTATAATCAGGTGGGTCTTTTCATCAAACCATGGCATGCTGGCTTTAACTCGGCAGAGGAATTACCTTCTAGAGTCCCAGTTTGGGTTCGTCTGCCTAGGCTTCCACTAGAATGTTGGAGAAGTGATATACTGCAGTCGATTGCGTTGTTGCTAGGAAGACCTATTGGTCCTTCTCAACAGACTTTGAATAAGCGCATTTTTTCTTATGCTAGGGTTTGTGTTGAAATTGATTTGAGTAAGCCGTTACCAGATTCTATTGATATGACTGTTGGATCCTGCTCCTGGACTCAACCGTTAGACTACGAGATGCTACCTTTCAGGTGTCGAGTATGTCATGAATATGGGCATCTCCAATGGAGGTGTCCCCGTGCTTCAGGTGCTTTTGGTACAAGTAATGCTTCTTCTCAGCCCTCTTTGAATGTAGATAAGGGTAAAGCTCACATGTAGGGAGGGGGGGCTGATAAGGAGGGATTTATCCCTGTTCAGACTAGGAATCATAATCGAGGCCAAAAGAGATCATTTAAAGATAGGCAAGAGGAAGAGACTCTCAACAGGTTTGAGGCTCTTGAGGATTTAGTTCAAGAGGATGGTTTTCAAGAATTTCTACAGAGATTAGGGAATTCTTTAGTTGAGGAGGTGCCTGGAGTTCAATCTACTGGGCCTCCAAATTTGACTCAGATTGGAGTACAGGGTGCTCAGATAGCTACTGTTGAATCTTCTCCAGACCTTGCTTTGGCTATGACTGATTTGGTGTTGGAGGCATTTGGTGGGCCTGCTGACATTGGTGGAGTTCTCCCTAAGATGCAAGGTGCTTCTGATCTAGGTAAACAGAAGTCTCACCCCCCTGGTTTAGGTCTGCATCAAAAAAATTTCAAGAAAGGGGCTCTTGAGAAACCTCTTAAGGTGGGTAGAAAGAAGGATCAGGAAAAAGTCAAGCTAACTGGTGAGACACTGGTAGAGTCAGGTTCAATGAAGACTATTGATACTCACTTCTCCTAGCCTCTTCGATGATTGTGCTCTCTTGGAATGTGCGGGGTATGAATAGCATCCCTAGACAAAAGGCTATTCAGGATTTGATTTGGTCTCATTCTCCTAATGTGGTTTTCTTACAGGAAACTAAGTTGTCTATTGATAGTATGTTGGCAATGGCTTCTAATATTTGGGGTCGAGGTCAGTGCCAATGTGTTGGGGCGTCTGGTAATTCTGGTGGGGTGGCTTGTTCGTGGGACCCACACAGAGTTAGACCTATTTGGTGGTTCTCTTGTAGAGGTTCGATTTCTTGTGTTGCTTCTCATCTTGAGTCAGGGGAGAGAGTTCTCTTCTCGAACTTGTATGCACCGAATGACTTTCAGGGTAAGGTTTTGTTGTGGGATCATGTGCGATATGTGAGGTCTTTGGATCCTTACCTTCCTTGGATTCTGGCTGGAGATCTTAATGCCGTCACATCTTTAGAGGAGAAGAGGGGTGGTAATGTCCGTCTGGATTCTGCTTCGACACTCTTGAAGGATAATATTGCACTTTTGAACCTAGTTGACATTAAGCCGGGTAATGGGTTATTTACCTGGAGTAATAGAAGATGCGGGGAAGCGGCTATTTCTGAAAGATTAGATAGATTCTTGGTTTCCAGTTTTTGGATGGGGGATAGGTGGGTGACTAGCTCTGAGATTTTGGATGGCAGGGGTTCAGATCATTGGCCAATCAAACTTACTGCTGCATTACCTCGACAAGGTATAAACCAATCTTTTAAGTTTCAGCTTATGTGGCTCAGGGATGATTCTCTTCATGACTTAGTTCTTGGATGGTGGAGTTTTGGGAAGCCGACACATGGGACTGCTATGTACTCCTTTTTGAAGCAGCTCCAGTTTGTGAAGTATAAGTTGAAGCGTTGGAATAGGCAGCACTTTGGTAATCTCTTCCAAGAAAAGAAAAATGCTCAGTCTCAGTTGGATTCAATTACCCGGCAGATTTAGGACCAAGGTTTCACAGAGGAGCTTGGTTTGCTTGAAGCTACTGCGGTGAAGGATGTTGAAGAATGGAACTTAAGGGAGGAAATTTTTTGGAAACAGAAATCCAGAATTGAGTGGCTCCAGGCTGGAGACAAGAATACTTCCTTCTTCCACAACTTTGTGAAGGACAGAAAGCAAGGTAATGTTATTTCCTCTTTAGTGTCAGAGAATGGAGAGACTTTTCATCTTCCGCATCTATTTCTACTGAGTCTACCCGTTTCTTCTCTACGTTGTTGTCTGAGGACTCCCCTCCTGCGGAGGAGGATGAAGCTTTGATCCTGGGTAGCATACCGAATTTGGTTACTAGAGAAATGAATGAATCTTTGCTTCGTCCTATCCCTTTATTTGAGCTTGAAGCAGTTGTTTTTCATATGAAAAGAGGAAAATCCCCAAGGCCTGATGGGTTTCCGGCTGAATTCTTCCAGGAGTTTTGGGGAGTGATTAAATTGGACCTTCTAGCGGTTGTTCAAGAATCTCTATTGAACAAACAAATGCTGAGATCTATGAATGCTACTTTTTTAACCCTCATACCAAAGAAGGTGGGGGCTAATGCTTTGGATAATTTTAGGCCCATTGCTTTGTGTAATGTGGTGTATAAAATTATTACAAAGCTGATTGCTGAGCGGCTGAAACCTTGGTTAGGCAGACTAATCTCAGAAAAACAAGGGGGTTTTGTTGCTAGTAGACAAATTTTGGATGGTGTCATTATTGCTGCGGAGACCATTCATTCTATGGCGAGCTCTAAAGAGAAAGCCATGTTCATCAAGTTGGACATGGCTAAAGCTTATGATCGTGTTAAATGGGCCTTCTTGTTCAAGCTTCTAGAAGCATTTGGTTTTGTTGGTGAATGGATTGAGTGGGTCAGGAGTTGTGTCACTTATCTTCCTTCTCTGTGTTGGTTAATGGTGAACCCTCTGAGTTGTTCAAGGCTTCTAGGGGGCTTAGAAAAGGAGATCCCTTGTCTCCCTATTTGTTCATTTTGCTTGCGGAAGGCCTTGGGAGGTTTATAAGATCTCGTGTGGAGTGTGGCTTGATACAGGGGTGGAGCTGGGGAAATAACATTCCCTCTTAGTCTCATCTGTAGTTTGTAGATGATACTGCTCTCATGGGCCGTGCCAAGGTTGAGGAAGCTGTCAGATGGTGTAGCACTCTAGATTGTTACTTGGCTGCTTCAGGTCAACGAATCAATGAAGGGAAGTCCTTTATTTATTTCTTTAATACTCCAAAGATTATTCAAAGGAGGATCGCTGGTATTCTTCATTTTCAGATTGGTACTCTTCCTTTTGTTTATCTTGGCATCCCACTTGCGGTTCGCTTGCTTCCTAAATTGTTTTGGAAGGGGATTTTGGACAAGTTCTAGAATCTGGTCAGTCATTGGACTTGCAGGTGGCTCTCTTCTGCTGGTAGAGTGACTCTGCTAAAGTCTATGGTACAAGCTCTTCCTATATACAGATGCTTTGTCCTCTCGGCACCTTCTAGTTTTATCAAAGATTTTGAAAAATTGTCTAGGCAATTCCTTTGGACAGGGAACCTTCTTCATAGAAAGTGGAGCTTGGTTAAATGGGATGTCATTTGTAGACCGAAGTAGGAAGGCAGGTTGGGGTTATGCAGGACTAACTTGAATGGGTAAGCTCTAGCTGCGAAACTATATTGGCGGTGGTGCTCTCAGCAAAACCAGTTGTGGCCAAAAATCCTTACCTCAAAGTATCTTGTTGAGGTCGAGAGTGCTGATGTGGCTCGCTTTAGCTTAGAAGGAAAGGGTTCTATGATTTGGTGCACTCTTAAAAGGGGTGCCAAGTTGGTCAAGCAGGGATTGTTTTGGATTTGTAATGAGGGTAAGGAAGCTCTTTTCTGGCATGATTCTTGGGATGGATATCCTCCCATTTTGGCTTCTCATCCTCATTTGCAAAATTTGTGTCAACACTTCACAGATGTTGGTTTTTGTCACGTGGCTGATTTTAAAACTCATCAAACATTGGGGCAGGCTACTGTTTTCAGGTGGAAGGACCCAAGGGAATGGCTTCCTGATGGCACAATTGAGGACCGTCAAGAGCTTGCTGGGATTTTGTCTAGACGTGCTTGTAGTTCCCTCTCTAGGCGTGATGTGTTGGCTTGGGACTCTAATCCAAAAGGAAGATTCTCTGTTGCTTCAGGTTATGCGGTCCTTGATAAGCAGTTGTTTGGGAGTACTAAGATCTCTTGGTGGAAGAAGGTTTGGAATAAGTTTGCATGGCCTACGTGCAATTTCTTCTCTTGGTTAGTGGTGCAAGGAAAATGTCTTACCTAGGAGAATCTCTGCAAGCGTGGTTTCCAGGGACCTTCTATGTGTGTTATGTGTGCTGGACATGAAGAGTGTATTTCTCATCTTTTCTTTCAGTGCTCCTTTGCGAAAGCCATTTGGCACTTTTGGTGGAATCTGTGGCATATGCCGTGTAGACATGTTTTCTCTTTGAAGGAATTCTGGGAATGTCAAGGGTCTCCTTCGGTTAGGACTTCTTTTCTTTTAATTGCTTGGGTTATTGGCCTTAGTCTGATAATTTGGCATATTTGGTTGGAACGCAATCGAAGAATTTTTTTGGATAGAAAGCTGCTGATTGGTCAACTTTGGTTGAGAATTTTGGGGGGTCTTCAGGAAACTTTGACAGCTAAGTGCAATTTGTCTGTTCCTGTGGATCCTGGTGATTTTGGAGTTGCTAGTGCTTTGGGGCTATCCCTAGGGGGGAAAGGAATTGTGAGGACTGTTCGCCATGGGTGCAGGAGGGAGAAGGTTAGTCGGGTTGGTCACTGGTGTCCCCCTGCTCTAGAGGAGTTGAAAATTAATACTAATGGCTCTTCTAGAGGAAATCCTGGGCATGCTGGTGTTGGTGGCATTGGTAGAGATGGCTCAGGAGTGGTGGTGTTTTTCTTCTCTATTTATAGAGGTCAACATACTAATAACCTCATGGAGGCCACTACCATTCTCCTGGCCTTAGAACAGGCTTGTGCTCTGGGATGGAGAAGGATTGTTTGTGAATCGGATTCTCAGGTTGTTATTGACCTTTTAAATAAGAGGCGGTTTGAGGAGGTGAATTGGCGGTTGGCGGTGGTGGTCAAGCAAATTGTTGCTTTGGGCACTACCTTAGAATCTGTTGTTTTTTGTCATGTCCCTCAGAAGTGGAATAAGGTGGCTGATGGCTTGGCTAGGTGGGCTTCTGAGCAGATGGGGACTTGGAATGTGGCGGATTGGGACAACCTCCCTGAAGATTTGGCTTTGGTTCTTGAAGATTTGGTTATGGAAGATATGAGGTGCTTCTTAGGTGTATCTTAATTTGGGGTTGTTTTGGAGCTTTTGTTGGGAGTTTCCTTCTCCTTTGTAATGCTTTTCTGATTCAATAAATTTTTACCCTCTTTTTAAAAAAAAAAAATTAGGCACATTTCAATTTGGGTTTAATAAATGAATAATTGTCCACCATGTTTAGTGCACTTGAACAATCTTTGTTAATTAGATCCCATAAGGTGTAGTGAAAGTATCCTCTCCCCTTGCACCTCATGCGATCTTGGGTGAAGAGAAATCACTGCATCTTATTTTTCTTTTTAGTGGGACCTGCCTAAGGGACACATCTATACGAAGAACCCGAAGGTGATTCCAACTGGTTTTTCCCTCAAGCCAATATATAAAAGGATAAGATGGAATGTCAAATCCTCATGCTATGTAGGCCTTCTAAGCTGTATAGTGCCATTCAGAACAGGGAGGTTCCTTCACTTATAAGTTCCCCTAGTAGGATTGGTTAAAGCCTTAAGTGGCTTGTTGGACACTCACAAGGTGGCATATCCCTGAGTTGTGACTAAACACCATTTTAGTAGCCACCCTTATTGCTTGACTTATGTTGGCATCACTCTCAATGCAAGGGATGCAACATCGCACCCCAAAAGTTACTCACCATTTGACTCCCTTGAGTGAGACAAGAATCCTTGTCTTAGCATAGTTACTTGTTTCGGACTTGATAGGAAAGGTGAAGTAATGGAAACTAGAGAAACAAATATGGAAAATTATTTCATCTTGCAAAAATTTGCAGATGTGTTTCTAGAGGAGTTACCTAGATTATCGCCTAAGAGGGTATTTTATTTTTCCATTAACGTAGTTCCTGGATCAAAACCTATTTCCAAAGTACCATACCGAATGACAACTGAGTTAATGGAGCTGAAAGCACAACTAGAGGAGTTGTTATCCAAAGGATTGATAAGACCCAATGTTTCACCTTGGGAAGTGCTAGTGATATTCATAAAGAAGAAGGATGGTATATTGTGTTTGTGCATAGATTATCGAATACTTAATAAAGCTATGATAAAGAAAAAGTACCCATTACTACACATTGATGATCTCTTTGATCAAATGCGAGGAGGAGCTATGTTTTCTAAAATTGATCTATGGTCAAGATATCACCAGTCGAATATCAAAGATGAGGACATCTTCAAGATTTCTTTCAAAATGAGATACAAACATTATGAGTTCACAGTTCTACCATTCATACTTACGAATGCACCAGAGGCATTCATGAACCTAATGAACAACGTGTTTAGGGATTGCCTAGATAAGTTTTTCTTGGTATTCTTGGATGAAATTCTAATTTATTCCAAGAATGAGGAGGATCATTGTAAGCACTTAGAGATAGTTCTTCAATGGTTAAGAGAACATCAGTTATATGGGAAACTTTCTAAGTGTACATTCTTTCAGAAGAAAGTGTAGTACCTAGGTCACATAATATTGGCTGACGGAATTTCAGTGGATCCAACCAAGATAAAAGCAGTGATAGATTGACTAGTACCTAAGAATGTACCCAAAGTCAAGATTTTTATGGGTCTAACAAGATGCTATCGAAATTTTGTTGCAAACTTCTCAAGTATCACCTTTCCTATTACTTCAATACAAAGGAAAGGGAAGAAGTTTGAGTGGACGAAAAAATGTTAGAAGGAATTTGACCTACTCAAGGAAAAGTTGACTATTGCTCCAATTTTAAACCTATACCAGATCCTGATGGAAATTTAACTATCATCATGGATGCATCGGGAGAAGGATTGGGCGGAGTCTTAATGCAAGAAGGGCAAGTCATTGCATATGAATCAAGAAAGCTGAAGCCCTATGAATAAAATTATGCACCACATGATTTAGAGCTAGCAGCAATGGTTCACACATTGCAAATGTGGAGACATTATTTGTTAGGAAAGCCTTTTGAGTTGAAGACCGATCAAAACATATTGAAGTATCTATTTACTCAACTTAATCTAAATGCATAGCAGAGAAGATGGCTAGAGTTGATATCAGACTATGAATTCAATATCAACTATATAAAAGGGAAAGAAAATTGGGTTGCATATGCCTTGAGTCATAGACGAAATATTGCCTTAATAGTCACAATTCAAACCGAATTTAAAGGCCAAGTGTTGCAAAAATGCCAAGGAGATGAGTTCTACGAGCAATTTAGGCAAGCACTCATGGAAAATCCACAAGATGCAAGGTATGAAGGATATCACTTTGAACCTAATGGATTATTTACATTTAATGGAAGAGTGTATGTGTCCAACTTCGAAGAGTTAAGGAACTTAGTGTGGAGAGAAGTTCATGAAAAACCTTATTTAGGACATCCAGGTGTGACAAAAATGTTAGTTGATCTAAAGCCGTTATATTTTTGGGAAGGGATGAAAAATGATGCTTCAAGATTTGTGGCTAAATGTTTAGAATTCTAGAGAGTGAAGGTTGAACATCATCATTCTATGGGATTATTGTATCCACATGATGTACCTAAAAGTAAGTGGAAAGTTATCAGTATGGACTTTATGCAAGGATTACCGCTGTCAAGTAATAAGCACTATGCTATTTTAGTGATAGTAGACAAGTTTACTAAAGTAGCGAACTTTATACCAAGAAATTTAACTAATGGAGCTCCTGTTATAGCTTGCAAATTTATTCAAGAAGTTTTTAGATTGCAAAGTATTCCAAAGAAGATTATCTCAAATAGGGATGCACGAGTGACTTCTAGCTTTTGGCAGACCTTATTCTCTGCACTTGGAACTTAGTTGAATATAAGTTTAGTGTATCATCCAGAAACACATGGTCAAATAGAAAGAGTAAACCAAGTACTAGAAGACCTACTATGAATGTATTGTATGGATCAACAATACAAGTGGGAAGATTACTTGTCATTAGTGGAATTTCATACAATAATTCTTATCATTTAGCAATAAAGATGGCTCCTTTTGAACCATATGTCGATGAATTAAAAGCAATACATTTTGCTATGATATTTTTTTATGGGAAGGAGCTCTTACAGTTCATTTGAAACCTTTTGGTGTTAAAATACTTGCCACTAGACAACAATATAACTCAAGAAGCATGAAGCATACATGCAAATACATGAAGTGTACACATGAATCATGAAGAATACATATGAACACATGAATTATACATTGGAAGCATGAAGCATACACATGAGTACACATAATATACATGAAGTATACACGTGAATAAGTGAAGCATACATGTGAATAAGTGAAGCACAAGTAATGGAAGCATTGCAAAGGATACAAACCACTAGGAATGGAGCTTATTTGCACAATACACATTAGATAGAGCTTATTGAGAAATCAACAATAATGTTTTTAGCATTAGATGTAAACAAAACCCATGCCTACAACATTCAAGCATACAATTTACACAATACACATGATAACATCATTCAAGAATGGTAGTAGTAAAATAAGATTTTATTTAATCAAAAAGTTGTAAGGCTATACAATGATATATGCTGATAAAATTATATACAATATATCCAAAAAATTCATGCAGGCTTACTGCAAAAGAGTCATATAGACATAAAATGTCACATATATATCAATAGTACAAAAAATATGTTCCAAAATGCCATGTAGGCATACAACAAATGACCCTAATACATAATCATTTCCCTCTAGGGGAAGGAAAAAGATCTTGTGCTTCCTTCGACAGTGGGATGGATGGAGTGCCTGTTGGTTCTCTTGTCTTTCGAACATGCTCACTAGTCCTCCTCTCTTCACTCCTCTGGAGTTGAAACTGATACAATAAAAAGTATAGATGTTAATACATATAAATTGAATTGTGGAATGACATATAACAAAATAATCACTAACCACATACAAATAGTCATCATGCACATTCACAAAATTACCATGTCCATGATCTAGAGTGACAAACACCTGTAGAAACCATCAAAATGGAAATTAAACTACATACAAGTATCATGAAAATTTTCAATAATAGACCATAAAAGAGAAAATATAATGCCAAATTGACTAATTTGTTGCATACCTGTCTCAAAGGATTAGAACTGTCTATTGCTGCAACAACTCCATGGTCCATCATGCCACCAATATCACCAGGGATGTCTACTATCAGCATTTGAAAACGAAAAAACAATCTAACAATCATATAAACAAGTTCAAGTAGTCCCTTTATGCATATGAAGGCAGTATAAGAACACATAGTGGCCATGTTGCAAATGCAAGAAATGGAGATAAATTTATTTTGAATTCAAATGATTCTTGTCAATTGGTTTTACGAGAAACCAAGTGGGATATTTCTCTCTTAAGCACAATAGTCATTGATACAAGCAAGCCAATCTCTCATAAAGGTTGGATTCACTTTGAAAAGGGGCATATTAATAACCACCAGACATAAATGGGAAAGGACAACAGTCAAGTCTTGAGAGATCCCATAAAGTATGACAGTCCTAAGAACATCAAACAAGGTCAAAAAGGAATTGCATGATAAATGACAATGAAAACAAACGAGGACAATATTAAAAGGAAACATTTTGAAAAGCCCTAGCACAATCATTTCATGAAGTCCATAGAGGGAAATTTCATACCTTCAATAATAGTCATTTATGCCACAAAAGATAATAACATGTGCATAGAGGGAGGCAATCACAGTCTTCATACCAAGATGAAAAGAGCAGCAATATAACTGTTATAAGAGTAGCAAATGAAGATGAAAAGAGCAGTAATATAAATGTCATAAATGAGAAGAAATTAAAAATGTAAAAGTGTAGCAACTTAATAGATAAAAATACAGAAAATTCATACATCATGAGTGTAGAAACTTCATAGACAAAAGGGAAAAGAAATCACAAATCATGAGGGCAACATTTATGCACTAATGGATAGTCCACCATGTCACTAAAGAGCAACAAGTTCATTCTGAAGAGGACAAACAATTACAATAGCCCAAAATCAAGAGGAAAACCTTTAATCCACCATGAAGGGACAAAGTCCATGTGTCAAAAGGAGTAATTTTTGAAGAAATAATGAGAAATGTCAAGTGTTGATAGGAGATACAAGGGATGCAAACAAGAAGAAAACAATCTTCACGAGTAACCAAACAATGGGCATTCCTAGTGCACCATAAAAGGCACATTGAAGGTTTTAGACTGTGATTTGAGACAACATTCTTCGCCTAGGAGAAAGGGAAAAATATTTTTTAGTCAAGTCACCAAGAGATGAAGTCTCTTCAAGACAAAAGAAAAATCACTAAAGACAGACACCTTTTTTCAAAATATGACAATCCAAAAATGCATTGAAAGTCCAAGATGCTTGATTCTATAGAAGGAACACTACCTAAAATTTTTAAGGAAGCTAGTCAAGAATGGTGATAGTGATAATGTGGATACAAAATCCCTCGAGCTCCCTTCGGGCTGATTATATTTTGCTAAGTTCAGCCTGCGCCCCATATATTTGAATATCTCTGGCCCCTTTTTTGAAGAGTTTCACCCACTGTTGCCACGTGTCCACTGTGCGCTCCTTGTAAGGATTTCTTCCTTCGATTCTCTTCTGAGCCCCACCATGCTTCCACGTGTTAGCAGTGCAGGCATTTGAAAACATGCTTCCCTTCGCTTCTCAACCGAGCTCCGCCTGCGTGCCACGTAGCATCGTTCCGTGTACACTTTTTGGGTAGGCCCCCCAGTTAGCACTAGCAATGAAGACCTCTCCACGTGTCTTCTCCATAGGCATTTCATCGAAGGGAAGGAAAGAATGAACGATAAGCCCCACCATATTGCCACGTGTCATAACTAACTTCGTGGGTAAGAGACACATGTCTACACGAGGTTTTGTTGCTTCTACATTGGGACCACCGCCATCATTTGCAAAGGATGCATCTGGCTCAAGAGTGATTGCATTTCATGGCTCAGAATATTTTCTATTGCAATGGCCTTGGGAAATCATTGTTGTAAACATCATTTCTCATGATGAAGGAATATTTTTTGTTACTAGTTTTCAAGCGATGGGATTATTTTCTATATATACTGCTTCTTCTTTACGAAAATGAGTTTGGAACATACAAAAAATTGTGAAAAGACACTAGGCCTTTTTTTTTGTTTTTAGATTATTGTATAAGACTCACAAGCTATACCATTGTTCGGCATTTCTGTTTCTTAGCTATTTGACAAAACATTATATTGTGTCATTACTTTACTGAGTAGTTTATTTGCAAAATTTCTATGATTTCAATATAAGTTTGTTGATTTAGACCATGTATTTGAATCTTCTTTTCAGTAAATGTGTATGGGAGTTATTTTATATTATTGGATAAATTATTCACATTTTCATCTTTGATTTTTGTTATTCTGGGACATGTAGATTGTTGAACAGGCCCTTAAATCTCATCCAAAAGATAGATTTACCGTGCTTAATCTACATCTTGGTGCATCACCTTAGTTAAATCTTTATTTTTTATATCTACTTCCTTTTCCCATTCCAAACCCCCCAAATATAGAAGAAGCAGGCTTCTTTAAAAATTCGAAGGTCACTTAGTTTAGCGCAATTGCTCCCACATTAACTGAGTTTTCCATAAGGTCGTTACCTTGTCAATTTTTGGCATCAACAGTTTCTTTTTCTGGCATGCTCGGTGGGAATGCTTAAATGTACCTAAACCTAAAGTGGGTGTATGAGCCATCAGCCCGTTACTAGATCCCAAACAGTGAATAACACTGGCTTGCTAGTGCCACCACTAGTAACAGTACGAACTAGAACCCATCCACTGAACATTCTGATCCATCCACCAGCCATGTTGCCAATTGCTAACAAAAATTATGTGGCATGGGATGTCAGAAGCCCCCTTATAGCACCAGTAGCACCTGCTATTTGGGCCCCTATCCTAGCCTCTGCTTTAAAAGTTGTACCAAAATTCACCGGGGAAGGCTCGAAAACACCATTCAAACACCTGCAAGATGTGGCAGACGTGTGTTTGGTGCACAGAGTAACTAACCAAAATATAGCGCTAAGGTTGCTCGCAACCTCTTTCAGGGGTAAGGTGCTAGATTGGTACCTCACTCTACAAGCTAACACTATCAATACCTGGGATCAGCTCAAAGATCCTTTTTACGATTTTTTTTTTGAATGATGGAGATTAGTCTTTGCTATATCATCAATTGGAAACCATAAACTGGGCCCCATGTGAAGCCATGACTGACTTCAATGCCCGGTTCCACACAACTTGGCAGAGGATCCAAGCTGCTATCAGCCTACTGGCTGAGTTGGCATTCATGTTCTACTTGAAATCTATCAATGTCGACATCTCAATGATGATATAGTCTCTTGGCGGGACCACTCTACCAGATGCATACAACATTGTTGTCAAGGCATAGAACAATATGATAGACATCAAAAAGTTGCCACCTCAACCCGCTATGCCTATATTCCCCGAGATATCAGTTCCCACCCAGGAGATGTCATCTACTATCATGTTTGATGCTCCCCAGTCTATGTACACATATCCGAACGTGCCACAAAATGTTGTTTCTACATCCGGCTCTTCAAAGGATGATATGAACGATGTCAAGGAGATGTTGTGGACCATCACCAATGAAATAACTACCATCAAGTGGAACCATTCTATGCCTCTGAAGCAAACCTTCCAAAATTATCAAGGAAAAAAATCTTCCTACCAGCAAAATCAATTCCAAGGAGGCTCACGCACAAATCTGTGGGCTTAAACAACTAATTAGATAGTGCCAGTACCTACTCCACTGTAGAATGCTTACCCGAGCTTGAGTAGAGAGCTGATAGGAGGGAAAAACAATCTCGTCGACGACATCAATCCCTAGTGCTTCCCTTGCGGCGACACACATATGCCCTGAAACTGCCCGCAGGGCAACCTAGAACAAAAGGTGGTGAAATAATGCAGCCAAGGCGTGATGCCAGACCCTGGAGGTTATGTATATGCCTCTCTACAAATGGAAAATGTGGTACACACCGTACAAATGCAAGGGATGTCCCTAGAACAAGAAATGGAATATAGCTCCTAACCACGTGCTCTTCTCATGGATGGAAGAAGAAGAGGTGGTCTTTGCAAACGATGCATCCACACCAAAGGCTCTACAAGTGCAGTATGATTACAACACTCACTCTAACAGGAGATTCATGGGCGAACCAGTCATCCCGCAGTCCAAAGGTACCTCCGACCATACTCCTAGTACCTTCACAATTGCACAACAATTTCATCCACAAAGGCAATTTGTTATAACCAGGGCTAAGGAACAGAAGCCTTCAAATCTGCCGCCATTCAATATGGTGGAAAATTGAAAAAATCCTCTGCTAATGTGTCCCTTTGGGATATCTTAGCTACTCCAGAGCAGAAATCATTGCTGCAAAAGGCCCTCCAGGAAGATGCAATCATTGAACCAATGAATCAATCACTCAAGGGAGATCCCATTGATCCATCACCTCCTACCAAAGTTCTCACAAATAGTACAGAGGAAGCCTCTACCAAAGTTAGAGATAAGCTGAAACCAAAGCCCTTTTTCCTAACTCTTATTATGGGTAAAAAATTATTGCATAATTCCATGATTGACTCTGGTGCTAGCACAACAGTCATGCCCAAGCAGATAGTTGAAGCCTTAAGAATTGGCTATGAAACTTTAAAAATGGGGGTTATGCAACTTGATGGGAACAAGGTTGAAATTGTAGGTGTCATTAAGAACCTCCCCTTGACTTTATTCTCTTGCCCTAGTATCACAGTACCAAAAGATATTGTGATCATAGATGTTCCCCCTATGTTCGGCCTTTGCTTATCTCAGGAAATCACTTCAAAGATAGGTGGATATATTTCTTTGGATTGGCCACACTTGATCCTTAGGACCAAGCACAAAGCTAAAATGAAGATAATATCCAAACCTCTACATTCAGACCATGTAGCAGACAAAGCCATGATCAACTTTGAGGTCGCTCATACCTCTTTCACCAAAGAGGAAACGTATTGTACCAACCTACTAGAGGATGAAAAGGTGATCGGAGACCAGACCGATCAAGAAGAGGTCCTCTTGAGTGAATACATAGACACAGATCCTTTTGGCAACCATCATGCCACCAAGTTAGGGACTTATGTCATCTATGATGAAGATCAAATGCTTCCGAAGGTTATGAAGGAACCTGCGAGCTGACAAGCCTTAGAGCTTTGGATGTTGCATTTTGATGGAGCAAGATGCAAAGTTGGTGAAAGAGCTAGGATATGTTTGACATCCCCATCCAATGAAAAGACACGCAAGTCCTTCCAATTCTAGTTCACTTGTTTGAAAATGAAGTTGAATATGAGGGCCTAGTGCAAGGTCTAAGCCTTGCAGAGCGGATGGGCATCAAGCAAATAATGGTGTTCAAAGACTCCGAGCTAGTGGTCAATCAAGTCTGAGGGCTCTCCACAACCAAGAATGTCCACATGAGATCCTATAGACATAGAGTCTGGGACCTAATTGAGAGCTTTGAAGCCTTCAATATCCAAACAGTGCCCCAAGAGCAAAATGTTGATGTGGATTGCATGGCCGTGATTGAATCTCAGTTTGACCATGCTTCTAACCTAATTCATAACGTACACTCTATACGAGTGATTATTCGACCTGCAATTCCAGATAATGATCAGAGCTGGAAATTTTTTGAAAGTGATGTGCACATTGCCTCTTTCATGCAACAATTGGGAGAGTTCACCAAGCAACTCCAACCAAATATTTCCAAGGCCTACGACAGAAAAATCATTCAGCTGAAGTCCACTAGTCACTATCAAAAACCTGTTCGATTGTGACAATGTGAGGAATGCCAAGAGGAATTTTGTACTAGACAAAAGTGATTATGCAAACCTTTAGGTCGGAGACGGAAGGAAACTTAAATTTGGGAAGGATGTCCCACATCACGATAAAGAAAGGCTCATACATTTCTGTGAAAAGTATGAAGGAGTAGTGGCCTGGTCATATGATGACCTTAAAGGATATGATCCTGAAATCATCTAACATACTATAGACCTGATTGAAGGTGCAAAACCAATCCACCAAAAGCAGAGGCCAGTAAATCCCAAGATTGAGGCAGTAATGGCACAAGAGCTGACAAAGCTAATTCAGTCCTGAATCATCTTCTCACTCAAGCACAACACATGGGTATCCAAATTGTTTCCAGTTTGAAAGAAGAATGGATATATCCACCTATGTGTTGACTTTCAGGACCTGAACAAAGCATCCCTGAAGGACCATTAACCTTTGCCTTCTATGGAGTCTATCTTACAAATAGTGGCTAGATCAGAGATATTTTCTCTATTAGATGGCTTCTTTGGTTACAACCAGGTCTGGGTAAAAGAGGAGGACCGACACAAAAAAACATTCACTACTAAGTGGGGAACATTCGCCTATGCAAAAATGCTTTTTGGCCTCTCAAATGTGAGAGCCACCTTCTAGCAGGCAATGGATATTTCTTTCAAAGAATTGATTAACAAGATTATCTTAATCTATTTGGATGATCTGACTATATTCTCTAAATCTAAGGATGATCACTTTGATCATCTAGAAATGGTTTTCAAAAAATGTCAGGAGTTCGAAGTATCCCTGAACCCGAAAAAATATGTCTTCAGAGTACCACAAGGAAAACTATTAGGACATGTAGTGTCTAAAGAAGGAATTGCAATTGATCCTGAGTGGGTGAAGGAAATTAGGGAACTTCCCCTACTTGTCAGCAATAAAGGAGTGCAGTCCTTCCTGGGAACGGTAAATTTTGTGAGAAAATTTATTTATGATTTTGCAAGAATAATTAGACCTATCACCCTAATGCTAAAAAATGATCAATTATTCAAATGGACAAAGGAAGCTAGAGAAGCCTTTGAGAAGGTTAAGGATGCTATTTCTTTACTGGTAAATCCAGACCTATCGAAGGACTTCATAATGTACGTATTCAGTAGAAAATCCAACATCGCTACTGTTCTGACCCAAAAGGATGATGAAGGAAAGGAGAAAATCCAATAGCATTTCACTCTTGGACCTAAAAAGATTATGAGATGAACTACAACTTCATCAAAATGCAAGCATTCGCCATTGTCAAGGGACTCAAGAAGTTTTGACTCCTCATATCTTGCATCAAGGTGGTTGTTTATATCGTGCATTCTAGTGTGTGCGAGTATATCATGGAAGGAGAAATTGCCGAAAAAAGGGCTAATTTGATCACTAAGATCCTTGAATATGACATTGAGTTCAAGCCTACAAAGACCATCCGAGCAAGAGGATTGTGCGAATATTTGGTGCATGATGAAGAAATGGCAACTGAAGAAGAGCATCCCAAGCTAGTTTTAACAAATAAATATGAGTCTAAAGGTTGTTGGCTAGCAGACAGAGTAAGATTCATGCATTCTAAAAAATATTTGTTGGGCCTTCCTTCTCAAAAGAGAAGATTCTACAGACTATAGAATAGTGGATGTGTACTCATCGAAAGGAACTTCAATGGCGTTCTACTATAGTGTTTCACCACAGAGCAAGCGAAGAGAATTCTTAACACTTTCCATAGCAGCCTCGTGGGCGGACATATCTCTGCGAAGACCACCGCTATCAAAATTATGTGCATCGGATATTTCTGGCCTATGTTATTCAATGACTCACACTCTTTGGTTAAGGCCTACAAGGAATACCAATTCTCCGTGCCAAGGAGGAAAAACTCTACAATGCCTCTCAACCCAATAGTGGCTGAGGAACCATTTGCATAATGGGGACTTGATTTTATCGGGATGATTAATCCCGCCTCCAGTACCAGACACAAATTGATCCTCATGGCTACAGACTATTTTACTAGATGGACCAAGACCATGCCCCTAAAGAATGCAATCGAGGTGAAGATTGCCGACTTCCTCGATGTACTGGTAATGAGATTCAGCTTTCTAAAGACCCTCATCTTCGACAATGCTAAGGCTTTCTTGGGCTCTAAGGTATGTCAATTCGCACTCATGCATGGCATATTCTTGAAAATGTCATTGAACTATTACCTGCAGGGGAATGGCCTGGCTGAGTCGACTAATAAAAATTTAGTCTGACTTATTAAAAGAATCGGGTTGGAACATCAGAAGGAGTGGCACAAGAACCTTCGAGCAGTGCTCTAGGCAGACCGCATAACCCCTAAACAAGTTCTCAAGACTTCTTCGTACGAATTGGTGTATGGGAAGGAAGCACTATTGCCCATCTCCATGGAGATTCCTGCACTACAACTGCTCAAATCCCTAGAAATTCAAGAAAATGGAGCTATGGAGGTTTGATTGGCCGAGTTATTGGAAGTACCGAAAAAAAGAGAAAAGGCCCTGATAGCCATGAATAACAGCCAACATGTGGTTAAGAGATGGTTTGACAAGAAAACCTTAGACGGGGGTCTAAAATGCGAAGGCCTAGTGCTAATGTTCAACGAAACGGCCGCAAAGCTTGGCCAACATGGAAAATTCAACAGTCTATGGGAAGGCCCTTTTAGAATAATTTGATGCAAGCAACACAACACATTCAAATTAGAAAATATGGAGAAAGAAGATTAGGGATTCCAGTTAACGGAATCCACTGCAAATTGTTTAATTAAGCTTCCTTAATTATTCTACCTATGTAAATATGTAAGTATTGTAATTATTTTCCCTTGATTTTTTTTGTCAACCGTTCTTTCAATAAAATCCACAGTGTAGGAAGCAAAGAAACTGAACCCATATGCAAAATTGAGAAGGTACTCAAATAAGCAAAGAGATAAAAGGAACCTATAATGCAAAATTGCAAGAAGTAAAAGAGACAAGCAATTTGATAAAAGTTGTGTATTCATTATATACAGAATTATATACTTTGATAATAAACTTCCAAAATGGCTCTGAGGCCATACTTTTAAAGTATATCTATATTTTATGCATTTTTTTCATATATATACGTTGAAATCCTTTTTAAGATGTATATACAAAAAATAGATTGATTCTTAAAAAAGGTAAAGGGAGTTCATCTTCAGGAAGGAGCATCATCAACAACAACATCTGGGACAACTTCGTCAACATGATCAACAGGAGCAGTAGGATCATGAATAACAGCAAGGGCATCAACAACAATAATGACCAATGGTGGAGGATATACCAAGTCCCTGAAGTCAGTATACCACTCCACGTCATAGAACAACACTACATTATAGTAGTGTAGCAAGAAGTGGTAGGCATGAGTGACCCTCTGGCAATGCTCTTTGTTGTACCCAAAACAAATTTTTTGCTTCATCAAGGCATTTTGCTTAAAATAGTCTAAACCTTGCTAAAATGATGTCAAATATAGTTTTTGGGCAATATCAAGCATGGAGTTTTGTCAGTGTTGTGTCAGTCAAAGGTAGTATTCATTGATTAGAACCTAAATCAGAGACTCAGAATGAAGCATTTCACGGTGGAGGATCATTTCGCAACGATAATTATACTTTTAATAGTCATTTTAGTGGCTAAAATCAAGATTTCAGTGATCAATTTTTGAAGATTTCTCAAGGAAAAGCAGAATTGTGCACTTGTAGCCCAGGGGCACCCTTCTTTTTGAAGGCCTAAATTTTGTGGCATTTCATGATTGATGTAGGCAATCTCTTCAGAATTAGTCTGCTTGTCTGACGAGTTATCCTGCGAGGCTATCTGAAACTCGTAACTCCAGTAATTGGTGTAGACATGCAAAATTAACATTATGCATTTGATCGGATTCAGTCAAATTAGGTCTCACATT
Organism: Sequoia sempervirens; assembly: GCA_007258455.2. Taxonomy (NCBI): domain Eukaryota; kingdom Viridiplantae; phylum Streptophyta; class Pinopsida; order Cupressales; family Cupressaceae; genus Sequoia; species Sequoia sempervirens. Next base: position 17,654,605 of record VDFB02000010.1, on the reverse strand, counting down.
AGTCCCATTCATCACTTTCATCCATTCATTAAATAATCTCATTTCCTAAAGTCATTTATCAAATAAACATTATCATCAGCCTTTTAATAAATCAAACATCATCACTTTAATTAAATAGATCAAACATTTATTTAATTAAATCCATATTTCATCCTTTTCTGATTTAAATAAATCAAATATTTAAATCCTAAAGGTCAACTCACCTAATCAGCATTAAATCAGCATAATCATCATCTATTTAATCTAACCCTGATTAAATATTAATCCCATCCCACTTGCATTATCTAGATCTAGCCACTTGCACAAGTAAATCAATTTTATTGATTTATTAAAACACTCATTTTCCCTCAACATGACAAGTCAAACATTGCATTTATTGTTGTTTTTCTTGTCCCCCTCTCAAAATTTATTGCAAATTCAAATTCAAATTCTCCCTCTCATGGGCACTCTTCCCAAATCTTGCACAACCATTGACCTATCATCATTTGACAAGTGCCATCTTCTCATTAGAGGATCTTTAGTCCCACATTCACCATCTTGGCCAATTTCTCATCAAGAAAATCTATAAAATAGGGCCTTCATTCTCATTCATGGATCCAAAATTTTATGCAAGGTTACTCTCTTGGTTTGAGAAATAATCTTGTTCTTCATCTCCATTGCAATACATCATCATTTTAGCTATTGATCAAGGGTTGGGAAAGGGTCACTAGCACATGTGACACCAATCCACTATGGAATAGGTAACTTGATTTTGTTTTCATAATGCTTTAGTTTTTCTATTATCATTTGTTGCATTTGGAAGCATTCACAAGGTATTTCATAGAGGCATTTTGATAGATTTGTGAAATACTAACTCCTACATGAAGTTTAGTGTTTGCAGATTTTAATGGATGCCTACATTTGGCGCTAGAAGGAGGGCACGAGATGCAACCCAATCAACCTAGGAATAGAGGAGACCCCGCATATCACATTCTATGCGGAATCACTATTATCAGAAGAGCAAGAACTCCTAGCAGCATTCCTAAGGGAAAGACAAATAAACTTCGCATGGAGTTATGCTGATATGCCAGGACTTGATCCAAATCTTGTGGTCCACCACCTAGCAGTGTATCCAGATGCAAAACCTGTAGACAAAAGCTTCGCAAAATGCATCCTCAAATTGCTTTGTTAGTCAAAATGGAGCTCAAAAAGCTATTAGATGCTAGATTCATCCGACCAATTGATTATCCAGAATGGGTATCGAATTTGGTACCTTGTTTCAAAACCTGACGGAGCTATCAGAATCTGCACGGATTTCAGAGATTTGAACAAAGCATGTCCCAAGGATGATTTCCCTCCCAACATCGACATGATAGTAGACATGACAGGGCACGAGATGCTATCGTTAATGGACGGATTTTCAGGATATAACCAAATCATGATAGCAAAAGAAGACCAACACAAGACGGCTTTCACTTTCCCATGGGGAACCTACTGCTGGAACATGATGCCATTCGGCCTAAAGAATGCAGGAGCAACCTATCAAAGGGCCATGACACTGATATTTCATGATATGATTCACAAAATAGTCGAAGACTATGTGGATGACATCTTAGCTAAATCAAGAAAGAGACAAGATCATATAGCAACCCTAAGTGCTATCTTTGACAGATTAGAGGAATACAAGGTCAGACTAAATCCCAAGAAGTGCGTCTTCGTCGTACAATCAGGTAAACCGCTAGGATACATAGTCTCCATGAGGGGTATTGAGGTGGATCCAGCAAAATTTAAAGCAATCCTTGAGATGGAAGCACCAAGGAACTTAAAGCAACTGAGAGGCCTCCAAGGCAGGCTCCAATCCATTAGAAGGTTCATAGCACAATTGGTAGACAAGAAAAACCCATATTCGCACCTTCTCCACAAGGGGGTATCATACAAATGGGATACAAAATGCGAAGAGGCATTCAACAAGATAAAGGAATATCTACTGACACCTCCAGTGTTAATGCCACCTATCTCGAGAAAGCCATTGATCTTATATGTGTCAGCAACAACAGTAGCCCTAGGAGCTCTTCTTGCTCAACATGATGAAAATGGAACATAAAGAGCCATATACTATATCAACAGGACAATGGTTGGTCACGAGTTAAATTACTCATTCATCGAGAAAGATTGCCTTGCAATAGTGTTTGCATCCCAAAAATTCAGACATTATATGCTGGCACACAAGATAAAGCTCGTCGCGAAAATTGATCCCCTCAAGTATCTCTTATCCAAGGCAATGTTAACTGGCAGAATGGAAAAATGGGTCATGATATTATCAGAATATGACATCGAGTATGTAGAGAGGAAAGCAATCAAGGGACAGGTTATTGTAGATCAATTAGCAGAAGCACCTATGTATTCTGAGAATCCTCTTGTATCTGAATTTCCAGACGAATCCATCTTTAACCTCAACATTGCTGATCACTGGAAACTATACTTCGATGGGTCATATACACAGCCGCGGATCAGGAGGGTATCTTCTTCATCACCCCCCAAGGGGACTGCATACCAAGGTCATACAAACTAGCATCCCCTTGCACAAACAACATAGCATAATATGAGGCTTTGACTATAGGTCTCAGATAGCAGTGCAATGGAATATCATAGCTCTCAAGGTATATGGCAACTCACAGTTGATCATAAATCAAGTCAATGATGAATATCAGACTAAGGATGACAAGCTAACCCCATATAAGAAACTGGTGGAGACTTTAAAGGAATCCTTCATTGACATAACATTTGAGTAGATTCCAAGAACCAACAACAGAGCACGCCATGGCTACAATTGGGTCTCTAGTAGACATCCCTCATAATAATGCGGAAATATGAATTTCTGATCAAGTAGCTTCTCGTTCCCACATTCGAGGTACCGGAAATCAGAATATGTGTGTGAAATCGTTGGTCCTGACGATCCTTGGTATCATGACATCTACACTTATCTTCGAATAGGAGTCATACCCGCTGACCTACCATCGAGCCTAAAACGAACCTTTATCAAAAAGGCATCTAGATTTGTCATCCTAGGTGATACCTTATACCGTAGAAGCATAGAAGGTACCTTACTGCACTATCTAAATGCTGAGGAGGCATTAACCTCCTAACCGAGGTTCATAACGGTATCTTGTGGCTCACACTCGAGTGGAATAACCATTGCCAAGAACTGCTGAGGCTAGGGTATTATTGGCCCACAATGGAGTGAGAAGCACATGATCATGCTAAAAGGTGTTTACAATGTCAGCAGCATGGGGACCTCATCCATGCTCCAGCTCAAGAACTTCACCCGATTATCACACCATGGCCCTTTTCACAGTGGGGACTCGATCTCATTGGGAAAATCTCACCCACCTCGTACAATGGCCACAAATTCATTATAACTGCAATTGAGTGCTTCACAAAGTGGGTGGAAGCCATACCCATGACCTATATCACTGGGAAGGAAATCTCAAAATTCATCCTAAACTATCTCATATGTCGTTATGGTGTCCCACAAGCCATTATTTCAGATAATGGCACACCCTTCAAGAACTAGGAGGTTCACGACTTGTGCGAGAAATTCAAAATCCAGCATCGCTTCTCCACCCCGTACTATCCCCAAGGCAATGGCCAAGCAGAAGCCACGAACAAAACCATCCTCAAAATCCTCAAGAAAACAGTCAATGACGCAGGTCGTGACTGGCACTTGTAGCTTAATCCCGCCCTCTAGACTTATCAAAACAACATCTGCACACCCACTGGCGCCACACCCTTCTCCTTGGTCTATGGAACAGAAGTTGTACTCCCCATTGAGATTGAGCTCCCATCCCTCAGAATATCACTGCAAAATCTCATCATAGAAGAATATCAGGTCTCAAGACTAAGCGAGCTAGGGGTTCTTGGATGAGAGAAGGATCCGAAGCTTTGAATCATTTGCAAGTCTATCAAAATAGACTCAAACAAGCTACAACAAGAGGATCAGAGCGGGACTTTCAAGTCGGAGCTGGTCTTAAAGAAAATCAAAAGAATGTCCCGAATCCTAGTAGTAAAGGCAAGTTCGAACCCAATTGGTTAGGGCCTTTCATCGTCACAGCAAGCTATAAATCAGGGGCATATCAGCTATCAACACCCGAAGGGGAACCTCTGCGGGAGCCCATGAATAGCTCCCATCTCAAAAGGTTTTATGCCTAATTCTTCCAGGTATAGAACCAAAAAATCCAAAAATCAGAAAAAGTCCTGAAAAAATGGTTACTTCAGAGAAAACTTGGCAAACAGTCTTGGTAACAACAAAAATCAAAAAGAAAAAAAATCAAAAATTAGAAAAATGATCAAAATAATAAAGAGAAAAATTGTCCTCTAGTGAAAACCACTTCGGTGGCACTTTGGGCAAATACTTTGGTGAAAACCCTAGCAAGCAGGTGCCTTGTGTAAATAAGCACTCTCCATCCACCAGGACCTTTACGGCTTGTTAGTCATCATCCCTCCATTTGGCTTCCATCATCCATCTTGTCTCCATCCATCACTCATCTGCTCACATCCATCATAGCTTGGTCTTGTGTTTGTATCATGATCCCTCTTAGTACTACTCGGCCCATCCTCAAGGTCAGTTTGTCTGCCTTTATTGGAGTAGTCTATTGCATCATGCTGGGGCATGCTCCCATCGGATCGGATTCATGTATGGTCTTAAAGTCCTCAAAATCATAAAATCCAAAAACATTAAAAATCAGAAAATCCAAAAACATCAAAAATCAGAAAATCCAAAACATCGGAAAATCAAAAAATCCAAAACATTCAAAACATTTCAAAATCCAAAACAAGTCAAAAAGTCATTCAAAAAGTCAAAAACAAGGTCGTCTTGTCAAACTACGTGGTCTGCATGTATAGCGTACAAGGCTAATCTTGTTGATCAACCCTCAGGCCCCTAGGATAGGTCTTTAGGTTAGTCTCTGGTCAAAATCTCAGAAAATCCCAAAAACATTGGAAAATTGAAAAATCAAAACATTTGTAAAACTTCGAAAAATACCAAAACAGCCTCAAAACATTGCAAAACATCAAAACATCCAAATATTGAAAAAATCCATCCGCCTCATCTCGGCACCCACAATAAACACCATTCATAATAGTAGTCGTCATCCTCAACCTTTGGTGAAACAGTTAGAAACAAGTCTAGCAGGTTAAAAGCAAAACTCAAAAGCGTCAAGTCTCAAGTCTTAAGTCAGTACGTAAACAAGTTGGTCAAGTCTTTGTGTCGATAGTCCATCATCCAAACAGTCCCATATCAATCATCTGATAACATCATGTCATAGGATGAATCCTTCCTACAAGGGGCATTATTTATCAAAAGAACATTTTGGATAAACGAAATGACGTGCCGCCATCCACTAACATGTCCTAGGATGTATCCTTCCTACAATGGGCATTATCTTTTGGCAATAAGTTTCGGTTCTTATCCTTAAAACACATTCCCTTTTGGTTAGCGGTATTGAAGAACATCACTTGTTTGCGTACTTGGTCTTTTTCTTTTGACTTATCTTATTGCGCTCAGTCCAAGGACCTCTCGATGATATTCGAACGAAGGATTTAGAGAGATAGGAATGGGGCAATGATCATTATCTTTGTCTGCTGTTGCTTGTTGGACGTTCTTGTAAAATAACTTGGCAAATACTTGCTTTGTTAGATATGTATGGAGGATGTTTCAGATAGCTTGTTGACTATTGCATTGATTGGTTATACCTTTCCGTGTTTTGGTCTGAGATGTTTGAGACTTCTAAAGTGCATGCTAGCAAGGTTTCCGTATGTTAGGTGTGAACAAGAATACTCCTATCTATTTGTCGAGTCAAATTCCATCACACTAAGTACAATGCCATCCTGGTCCTTTATACCTTGATGCATCGTGCTTAGGCGTGTTATCAAACATAAAGTAAGTGATCCTTTTAAAATCCCAATCCTTGATAAGCAAATCATCCATCTATCATCATCATCATCTCTAATAAAGTCTCGACCAATTATGGACTTGTTGGATCCTCTTGTCATCATCTTATTTCCACGCTAACATTGCATCATGAATAGTCCATCATGCATCCATCCTGCATCCACAAACCGTTAGCATGCATCCATCCTACATCAATCATGCATCCATCGTGCATCTGCAAACCATCAATATTCTGCATATCTTCTCACATACATATCATCATCATAATATAGATCTGTTAGTCTCTCATAAATCATCTATTGCATAATCATAGCATATCACATCATCCATCTCATCCATCTCACATCATATCATCATTTAAGTTGTTTAGGATAATATAGATTTGTTATTCTAAGCATCTTAAAATCATATCATTTGCATCGTCATCCATAACCATCCATTTTGAACCTCTTTATCATGAGATCGACCCTCAAATCGAATCATTTCACTCGATCTCTCGAGGGGGCAATGTACCAGTGTACTTCTTTCCGCTGGGGCATCTGAAAAATCATGAAATTTTTTAATTTCGATTGCGGCAAGTTTATTCTTTGAACCAACGCAACAAGTACATGTGACACTAGCACATGTGACACCAATCCACTATGGAATAGGTAACTTGCTTTTGTTTTCATAATGCTTTAGTTTTTCTATTATCATTTGTTGCATTTGGAAGCATTCACAAGGTATTTCATAGAGGAATTTTGATAGATTTGTGAAATACTAACTCCTACATGAAGTTTAGTGTTTGCAGATTTTAATGGATGCCTACAATTGGCAACAAAAGTTGAAGTTTCCAAAGTTCCAAATTGTAGAAGCTTGTCCTTTTCCAACATTTGCGTGCCTGTAGCTCAGGGGCGTACTTCTTAAAGGGGGGTTAGATCTTGGTTTTCCTAATGGTTGATTTATTTAATCCCTTCACGAGTAGTCTGCCTATCCAATGAGCTATCAAACACAGTCATCTGAGTCCCAAAGCTCTGGCAGTTGACGTCTGAAGATGAGCTAATAAAGAGACTTGACATCACAGAACTTCCTCAAATGCATTTCCAGTGCAACTGTAGCTTAGGGGCGCCTTTCAAAATGACCCTTAAGGTGATCCAGTTTGCTGACGAGGTCTTCCTGACATCAGTACTACTTTAGTCCAGCTTCGCGTTGCACCAAGTTACCTGTTAATCCGACATTTTGAAAGATCATGGCAGAAATTCTACCAGGCACGTAAATAAGCGGGTGGACTGGCATAAAATTTTCATTGTATTTCTATAGGCCAGGGGTGCCTAGCCTTTAGGCCTGTCAGATGAGGTTATTGACATTTGAAGTCTTCATGAGACTTGTGCACAATTACTCCAGCTATCCAACGAGCCTAGCCGTCAGCCTTCGAGATTTGGCAAATGCTCGTACGTGCGAGGTCTTTGTAAAATGCTGAAAAGTGAAGACATCCGGAAAATGGCTAAGTATGGAGCATATATTTTAAATAAAAAACGCACTTGTATTTTTGAGGTCTTAGAAGCAGTTTTCTCGCTTCGTCATCTCCAGAGATCTCTTCTCAATGCTCCTAGCTATGTAGAGAGACAGTTGGCACACGAATCAGAGTATTCCAGCTCTCGGTATTGGAGCACAAAGTAGGGTACTTGGATGAAAGTTCAACTTTGGTCAAAATGGTGTCAGTGCACCTGTAGTTCAGGGGCGCTTTTACTTTTTAGGCCCTTAATGCACTTTTCAGATGCTGTGCGTATATCTATTGGATGAAGAATGCTTCTAGTCACGCAGTGAGCTCGGTTGCCTGTCAGCTGGGTTCACCGTTCACTGTCAGCAGCTGTTTGAAGTGTTAGATGGAAGTTTAGGAAAATGGTTAAGTCTGGCACCTATAAACGAATTTAATCAAGGGCACCTAATTTTTTGAGGTGTTAAATGATGGATTTTGCAGTGATGACTCCCAGCAGACGTTTCTTCCTTTCTCTGCAGGCTTCACGATGAATTTACTAGTTCAATCTCAGCATCATCTGGTCACCCGGGAATCAGTGTCGAAGATGTCTAGTTGTAACTTTGTAGTCAATTACAAAGTAGGAAGTTAATAAAAAGTGCAATATCTTGAGCAAATGGATGCCTATGAGGCCAAGTAATGACTTTTTGAAATTAGTGAGGTTTGTCAGTGAATCCTAAAGCTTCATTCGGTTTGTCAACTGAAGTTAAATAACATTTAATATTTATTCTTGCATTTTTAGCATAAAATGGCGATTTTCTAAAAGTTGGCGCCCTTTTTGTGCTGAGATTTCAAGTTGCATGATAAATATTATTTTATTATTATTTATTTTGGGACTTCGAGATAGTTTCAATGTAACTGGAGGGGGTCCAATCAGAAGCCTTCTATTTTGGTTAAGGTTTTAAATCTTGTAGTAAACAAGATGGTGCAAATTTTCCTTATTTAAACATGATGACATCATTATTCATTCTCACAACTTCAAGGAAATTTGTAGTTTCTCAAGACAAAGGCGAATTTTCAGAGCAAAGGTGAATTCTTCATCAGCAGTCAAGGGCGATTTCATCAAACACTTCTTTTTGCAGGTTAAAGTTCACATTCATCAGCAAATTTGAAGAACAGGGGCGATTTTCACAGAAGAAAGAGCATATAAAAAACATCTTTTTCTTCCTTGATTCTCAAATTTCTCTCAAAATTCAATTTGCATGTTCTTGAAATTGGAAATTTTGACAAGTCTGAACATCTGGATCATTTCTATATAACTTCCTCGAATTAAAATCATGTGTTTGATTTTTCAGGAATTTTTAACTTTAGAACATTCATTCTCAAGTTTCTAATTTTCTCAACTGAAAACTCTTTGCATGGTCGAGTAGAAGTTAGATTTTTGCATTTCTGACGTTCTGGGTTGTCTTAGAATCTTTTTCTGGACAAAACCCATATCTCAGATTTTTCGCTGAAAATAACTCTTCAAAAGGCTATTTTTAGCCTTAGCAGGCTATTTTTAGTTTTCCAGAAATCTTGTCAAAATATAGCCGTGTTCATAGTCAACAAGCGAGTTTTTTAGAGTGCAGTTCACGTAGACTGAATTTAAGACCAAATCGGTCTTAATTCGCGATTTCATTAGAAAAGTTGAGACCGATTTGTATCAAGTGCTTTTAGAGGGTTGGCAAGCATAGTTACTCAAATCCATATGGTTGCATGCCTCGTATGGCCGATTGTCTTCCAAAGTTGGTTTAGAGGGTTGATACCGTTGGAATTTTGTGTGTCCAACAAGTTCGTTTGCATTTCTCACAAACAGAGTGTGCGCAGTCAAATCTCGCAGTTTCGTCATGCAAAAGCGTTAGAGATATCAAGCTGCAGAAGAGATAGTGGCCATCACTTCAGTTACGAAGCCGCCAAAGTTACTAGTTAGTGACATGCTAGTTTGAGTGTGCAAAGATTTCCAAGATTGCTCAAGTTGCTGACATTTAGATGCTAGTGCAGTTAACAATCTCGTTGAGGGATTGGTTGTTCGAGATCACGATCAGTAGACTTCAGTTCCCACCTCTTAGGATAGACATTACACAGGAGTTAAACTTGGCGTTACCTTCTCAAGTTAACTCACTGTCTCATCTCATGCATATCTATTCTGAGATCAGCTTTATTCACTTGGAGTTTCATTTAGGGTTTACGTTAACTGATGGTAGTGTTCCAGTTAACATGCTTTCAATAAGGACGTGCATGCTTGCACAATTGTCCATTTTTAGATTAGATGTTTCGGTTAACTGATGGTAGTTTTCCTTAACTGTATAGTTTTCTTTATTAGGGCTTAGCAATAAATCTTGCATGCATTGCAAGAAGTTGACTCAAGGTGATTTTAGGGTTCCCTACACCTTTTGATGTCTATAAATAAGAGCTTTTGCTCATTTGTACATAACTTTTGCACGAGAGAGAAATATATGTTGTGCCTACCTTGCCCTCAATATTGCTCTTTTTGTATCTGTTCATGCGTTTTCACTATTATGATGAATTGTTATGCCACATAGGGTTTCATGCAATTATAATGGTGAATTCTTTTCTTAGTTAGATTAAATCTGTTTTGTGTTCAATAAACTTGTTCAGATTGAGATGATAGTTGTGCCACCTTGCCTTCAAGTAGAGAATTTGTTCTTGGTTATCATGTGATGTGTGTGACTAATAAACTTATTCAGATTGAGCTAATAGATGTGCCACCTTGCCTTCAAGTTGAGAATCTGTATTCAGTTTATCGTATATTGTTGTTTCCAATAAACTCGTTTAGATTGAGCTGATAGATGTGCCACCTTGCCTTCAAGTTGAGAATCTACACTTGTTTATCGTCAGATACTCATCCTTGCTCCATTTCCTCATGCTATGTTTTCTTGAGGAAATTGGATAGATTTTAAATAATTAAGCCTACTTGTAGTTAGTAGTCTGCAAAACCAGAAAATACTTAGCTACAATGTATACGGTTTTCAAGAAAGCCTTGTGCCTCTACAGCTGAAACAAAAAGATAGGATATAGTTTAGTTTATTTTGCTTTTCAAATCATTTTTGTCAAGCACAACGAGGGAGCTTCCCCTCCTAATTTGAAGAGCACTCATTGCGTAGTGTGCATAGCTGTCTGTACCAACTCTTACTCTAGAGGTGCTAGTTGTTATGCCAACACTCTTCATGTGTTAGAATGTGGAATCCACTCATAAACGAAACCCATGACACCACTGCATCTTCTTCAATAGGTTTTTAGAGGTTGCTCGCCGTAGGAATACCCAGGCCATACACCGCATTCACCACAATCTCTCCAAGGCCGCCAAGGTACCGCTTCAGGAATATTTCCAGTGTCAGATGTAGAATCATTGGCTTAGGGACCTGTATATCAAGCAAAGATGCAACAAAGTGAGAGCAGATGTCGATATTGACTCTATACTTATCTTCATACTCTACACAATCCTGACCTAACACCCACTTCATTGCTATAATAACCATTGAATTGTTTTTTGTCATTCACTTCAAGCACCTGTTAGAAATTTCACCTAAGAAAGTCGTCTGCAACTTATTGCTAACTAGCCTAATTGGAGTATTCATGATGCTAGTTCTACCCAACTTCCTAATGTTAATTCTACGTAACTTCCAAATACCAATTCTTCCCAATTGCTAAGTGTGATTTTGTTGTTGTCTTGGGGTCTATTTATAGAAATATCTAAGGTATCTATGTGCCATAAGCATGATGCTAATCGAGTACTAACTCAAAAATCCCACCAAGAGCAAGCTCAAATTTCCCACCCAGTTGCATCTACCATGTACATTTTTTTGTGTGCGAAATTAAGAATAGGTAATTAAGTAGCACAAATTGGTGACAGTCCCAAGTGATCATCCATACGATCATGTGTTGATGTGTCATGTTGCAGGCATTTTTCAAACTCCAAGGATGAACTCAAATCTTTTCAAGTACTCATTGCACTTGTGGCTTAATTATTCTTTTTGAGATATTAATTGCCGAAGCATGAGAAAGCTTAAAAATTCCTTCAATCGCTGGCTCAATTTCCCAAGAAATCACACCGTAGGGCCAAATTACTAACTATCATTATGAATTCTTGTCTTTTCAAAATGGCAAGAAATTCATTTCGCATGAGAAAAGGAGCTGGCAGTACATGCCAAATTTAATGCAGAAAGGAAATCATCATCTACCACTCTAAGCTGAGAAAAAGCTAAGTGTTGCATGTGAAGGAATAAACAGCGTGAAAAGCTTCCTAAGTACGCCATCCAATCCAAAGAGTTTTGAGTGCAGAAGTATTGAAGAGCCAAAGTAAATTGAAAAAGATTTGAACATCACAAAAATCCATAGTACCCTAAAATGGCAAAAAATCCCCAGATGGAAGCACAAGTCGAGGCAGCCCAAAGCTTGTTTGACGCCATGTGTGTGGCACCCATAGCCAATATTTTTGGTGATATCTCTTACGCTTCGCCTGGGATACCAGAGAAGTTGAAGTGGATTCGCATGCGAGAGGTGGAAAAGAAAAAAACTCACAGGGACCAGAAGTAGATAAAGGAAGAATGGGATAACATTCATGATCCCATCCTCAACACCAACCCTAAGAGTCTTAGGGAAGAAACTTGAAAAAGAATGAAAGTGGCCACTAGCGAACGTCAATTGGTGTAAAATCAATGGTTCTGCGGTCTCTCGCAATATATGGTCCCTTTTTTCCATTACTACCTGGAGTTGGTTCATGAAGGAATTCAACGTTTCAACCTAGATACCAAGGCCATTGAAGGTTAGGAGTAGTGAGTTGTAATCAATGAAGGGGCTATTAGAGACATGTTGTGCATCCCAAAAAGGGACTCTAGAGTAGAAAAGATGGAGTCGTTCACTCCAGAAAAGGGGGACATCTTCTAGAGAGGCAAGGATCAAGCTATGAACTTTTATCACCAAGAAACCCAAAGACCTCAGGAAGATTTGGAAAAGCGGCCACAAATTCCAGTCGTTCACATTGCTTTTAAACAACATATGTAGGATGCCTTCTCTATGATGGCTTTTTTTTGTGGCATGGAAGAGGACAAGTGGGTGCAAGAGTTTCAACTGGGTCTAGGTTTTCATTTGAGGAGGCAACATACCTTATTCTGGTATGACTTCATGGAAGTCATAATCCAAGAAATGATGAGCCAAATCAAGGAATATAAAACACAACATAAGTTCAGGTTTCCTTCTCTCCTTGCTCATAAGTTTTTATATCAGAATCCTGACTTCTTCAAAAATCATATGAGGCTGGCTATTTTTAATGAAAAGGGAATGAGAAGGCCAGTTTCTATATGGACTTCTCTCCTCTCCGCAACTTATGACTATTATGCATTCTCAGATTATTTCTTTACTCATATTCTGCAAGACTTGAGCGAGGATGGTAATCTTTATCAGCTTTCTACTGACCAGACGAGGTGGATGCAAAATTTCACTCCTAAATGCAACTGGTTTCTCAGAGAGTATTTCACATTCATTAGGATGCATGGCTTTACTGAGGAACCATTTCAGCTCCTATCATGCATCAAAAATAAGGTGTTGACCCTTGAGGTGTTCCAACAAGTGTCAATTATTGACTATACCTTTTACAGAGGGAAGGCCAAGAAGAAAAGATTTTTCCTCTACCCACTAAGCTTAAAACAATGGTTATGGAAAACAAGCAAACACATAAGCTGCTAGAGGCAAAGTTGGATCATATGGTGCTAGTATGGATTTACGAAAAATGGAAATATAACCCCAATAATGAATTATCAGGCACAAACATTTAGGTTACTCATAGCCCCTGGCCTTATTGGGAAAAGCGGTGGATCCCCTGTCAGAATAGGATGATCTATTTGTTGACCTGGTTCACATTCATATAGAGGATAAGAGGCTTCCATGGCTCAAATTCTATTTCCCTTCGGTGAAGTTTAATGAGAAGTTCCAAATGGGTGCTACCCTTCATAATGATTTGGTCAAGAAGTGGTTGTGGAGTGAGGAAAAGATTAGAGATTTCTAGATTTACCGTCAAGAAATCAAGTTCCCCAATGCCTTGTTCCCAGACGTAGACACAGATGAAAGATTTGATACTCTATGGAACAAAGCACATGATGATACCGACACAAGTGATGATGAGGATGTTGACTCGAAGGAAGCTAGAAAATATATAAGGGGAAGGAGAAGGAAATGGAAGTGAAGACGACCCCAACGCAACAAACTGTACAAGCAACAAAGCAACCTAGCACAACTACTCCGAAGCTACGGGTGAATATATCACGTTCGGGAGCCTCACCGACACACTCATGGACTGTGAAAAGACCCAGAGTATCCCAACAACAACAACCATCAAAGGTCTTAGAGGTGGACGATTCCCCACCTGACAAAAGGCAGCACACAAATGTGGCTTCTAGAGAGGGCTCATAGGAGCCTGCAACACACCAAGGATCGAAGTCATCTGTTGCCCAGGTATCTTTATCTCTCCCTCTTCTTGATTCACAATCTCTGGTTTCTTCTGATGTCTCTGCATCGCCTGCCACTTCAAGTGTCAGCCTTTCTTTCTCTACTTTTGTTGCAATGGTTGCAAGAGGTTTCTCCCAAATCTCCCAAGTGGGACAATTTTATTTTACTCCCCTACAGTTTACTCCACCTTTCATCAGAGCCCAACCCGCATCCACTATTGCTTCCCCTTTTTTCGTTGCATCAGCTCCAACCCAGCTTGCTTAACAAATGAGTTTTCTATACCTCCACTACTGCCACCACTTCCCATGAGTCCTTCCGCCACTTCACAGACTGGGCCTTGGTATGTTCCCCCATTCTCCCCACAAACAGTCTCCCTTCCAAAGAATAAATTAGTCAGAGCCACTACTCTCTCATTCCCTTTTTCTCTTCCTCCTGGTGCACCCTTTGTGGGCGAGCTCATTAGATCGCTAGCAAAATTATTGTTGGAGGGTGATAAAACAAGACAAGCGCTGGCTCTCAGGCTCTAGAAGCAAAGAGACAAAGATGCTAAAAGGCTGGAAGAGCCAAAGGTGCATACACTTTTCAATGAGGCTCAACAGTCATTGCATTTTGCAACCATACATCCAAACATCATCAAGCCTCAAGGAGAGATGCGGCCCAAATATTACACCATCTATGCTATGGGACTTGATCTGCATGTGGCCCGACCGCAAGATAAAGTTGAGCTCATGGAGGAGACCAAATGTGTGGTGACTTCTGATTTTCTCAAGTCTGACTGCTAACTAAAGAAGAAGGAAGATGAGCTCAAAATTTTTAGGGAGAGTATAGAAGTCCTACTGACAAAAGACAAGGCAAGGGATGTTGAATTTGTGCACTTGTCACATTAAGTAGAGGTAGAGAAGGCTAGAATCCAAGGGTAACTTGCAAAGTTCTAGTCCATGGATCCCAACTTGGTCATTGATTTGCAATAGAAAAAGCCAAGAATTGTAGGACAGATTGGCATGGGCAGAGGAGGAGATGCAACAAAAAAATGAAGAATTTTAGTGTCAATGTGCTCAATTGGAGCAAATAGTGTAGCAAAAGGAAATAGACTTCCAAGGCCGACAAACTCAATTCAAGAAGGAAATCCAGGAGGCAAGGCTCTCCTTGGATAGGGAATCTACAACGAGAAGCCAGGCTAAGGAAAAATGGCTTGCCCAGTTAAGAGCATTGCAGGAAAAACTCTCCAATGTGGAAAAGAAGATTGTAGAACTAACACAGGACGTTGGGTCGAAGGATGCGGAAATTGTCCTTTTGAAGAATCCTCCCCAACCCCCTGCTACCTAGTTGGACCTCCTTCAAGTAGCGTAATGATTGTATGTTTCATATTGAGAAAAGGTCAAGGCCTTCTGTCTGACTCTTTAGCCGACGCTTCAGTTCATGGCAAAAGCATCAAGTTTAAGCAGGGAGGTTCGTGAAACGATTGAGAAATTCCCACAATTCATTGTGGAAAAGGTTCCCAAGGTAGAAAAATTGTTGGATAAGTTGTATACAGTGTTGAATGAGGAATTAGTGCACGCGGGGATAGAGGACTAGAAGTCAGCTACCAAGACAATAAAAGAGTTCATTTGTTGCCATGCGACCATCCTCCATGCTAGCAATTGCTCTGCCACACTGGGCTGAACTATGAGCAACATGCAAGGAATGGTCTTCAAACTAGAAATCTTGGGTTCCCCGTTCCATAGGTGAAACGCCCCTGGTAGTTGCCAAAAGCTGTGGATATAAAATCCCTTGAGCTCCCTTCGAGTTGATTATATTTTTCTAGGTTCGGCCCGCACCCCATATATTTGAATATCACTGGCCCCTTTTTTTGAAGAGCTTCACCCATTGTTGCCATGTGTTTGTCGTGTGCTCCTTATAAGGATTTATTCCTTTGCTTCTCTTCTGAGCCCTACCATGCTTCCACGTGTCAGTAGCGCAAGAATTTGAAAGCCTACTTCCCTTCACTTCTCAATTGAGCTTCGTTTGCATGCCACATAGCATCGTTCCCCGTACACTTTTTGGGTGGGCCCCATAGTCAACACTAGCAACGAAGACCTCTCCACGTGTCTTCTTTGCGGAGATTTCATCGAAGGGAAGGAAGAAATGAGAGACAAGCCCCGCCATATTGCCACATGTCATAACTAACTTTGTGGGTAAGCAGCACATGTCTGCATGAGGTTTTGCTACTTCTACACTGGGACCACCGCCATCATTTACAGAGGATGCATCTGGCTCAAGGGAAACTGCATTCCATGGCTCAAAATATTTTCTGTTGCAACGGCCTTGGGAAATCATTGTTGTAAACATCATTGTTCATGATGAAGGAATATTTTTTGTTACTGGTTTTTAAGCAATGGGATTATTTTCTATATATACTACTTCTTTTCGAAAATGAGTTCGGAACATACAAAAAAATTGTGAAAAGACACTAGGCCTTTTGTATTGTTTTTAGATTATTGTATAAGACTCACAGACTGTGCCATTGTTCGGCCTTTATGTCTCTTGGCTATTTGACAAAACATTATACTATACCATTACTATACTGAGTAGTTTATTTGCAAAACTTCTATGATTTCAATATAAGTTTGTTGATTTAGACCATGTCTTTGACTCTTCTTTTTCAATAAATGTGTATGGGAGTTATTTTATGTTATTGGATAAATTATTCAATTTTTCATCTTTGATTTTTGTTATTCTGGGACAAGCAGATTGTTGAACAGGCCCATAAATCTCATCCAAAAGATATATTTATTGTGTCTATATGCTTCTTTTTCCCATTCCAAACCCCCCAAATATAGAAGTTGGCTTCTTTAAAAATCCGGAGGTCACTCAATTTAGCACAATTGGTCCCCCATTAATTGAGTTTCCCATAAGGTTGTTACCTTGTCAATTTTTGGCATCAACAGATAACAAAAATCAATACAAGGTAAAGGTCAATAACAGTTGAAAGAACTTGAAACACAATGTTAAGAAAACTTTGGGAAGTGATGGCAGTCTATGCAACAGTACAATCCCTATTGGTGGTAGTGACCTTGCATGAAAGAGTAAATGGTTGGATTTAGTTGAGACTATAGTATAGTGCTTATAGATCATAGAATGGTGAAAGTACTAAGTCCACTGGGATAGTCCAAACTCTTGTAAATACCAAAGTTTAGTGCTCATTGAGATTCAAATTGCATATGTTGATGAGGGAATGTCAACATAGTGATAATGCCACAATGAAGTTCACATGAATGAAGTGAGGATTACTACGTTACTAGCAACTTTCAAAGGGATAATGGAACATAGGATGAATTAGGATGTGTCTAAGGTTTTACTATAACACATGAAGTTGGTTGTTGAGGTGTGCAGTAGTAATGGAGAAGAGAGTTGGTCAATAATGAGTGGAAGGAAAGATTTCTTGTAATGATACATGTGTATAGGATAAAATTTGGATGGAGGTGGTATAACATAGAAGGGATAAAGAGACAAGACAAAGAGGGGATAATGGAATATATGGTGAAATAATATAGGGTATAATGGGATGGGAGTTGAATGGGATAATGGAACATAGAATGGACTAGTAGAGATTAGTGGGATGGTCCAAGAGGGGATCATAGAACATAGGATGAACTATTAGAGTTTAATGGGATGGTATTATGAGGGAATAAAGGAACATATGGTGAATTAGGGGAAGATAATGGGACAAGACCTAGAGGGGATAATGGAAAATATGGTGAAATAAGAGAGGGTAATGGGATGGGAATAGAATGGGTTAATGGAACATAGGATGGACTAGAATAGATTAATGGGATGGGCTAGGATGGGATAACAAAATATAGCATGAACTATTAGAGGTTAATGGGATGGGACTAGGAGGGAATAAAGGAACAGAGGGTGAATTAGGAAAAGATAATGGGACAAGTCCAAGAGGGGATAATGGAACATATGATGAAATAAGAGAGGGTAATGGGGTGGGAATAAAAGGGGTTAATGGAACATAGGATGAACTAGTATAGATTAATGGGATGGGCTAGGATGGGATAACAAAATATAGGGTGAACTATTAGAGGTTAATGGGATGGGATTATTAGGGAATAATGGAACATAAGGTGAATTAGGAGGTGCCTAGGGTTTGACTATAGTACATGAAGTGGTAACTTGACTTGTGTGTGGTAATAATAGAGAAGATTTATAGGATGAAATGTGGACAAAGATGGTATAACATAGAATGGATAAAGGAACATAGGGTGGAACATAGTGGATGATGGAATATAGGGTGGAATAATAAAGGGTACAATAAGATGGGAGTAGAAGGGGATAATGAAACATAGGATGGACTAGTAGATATTAGTGGGATGGGCTAGGAGGGGATCATGGAAAATAGGGTGAACTATTAAATGTTAATGTGATGGGATTAGGAAGGAATAAATGAACAAGAAGTGAATTAGGAGAAGATAATGTGATATGATTAAGAGGGGATGATGGAACATAGAATGGACTAGTAGAGATTAATTGGATGAGCTAGGATGGGATAATTAAACATTTAAGGTGAACTACTAGAGGTTAATGGGAAGTAATTAGGAGGGAATATTAGATCATAAAGTGAATTAGGCGGTGTCTAAGGTTTGAATATAGGACATGAAGTTCAAACTTGAGGTGTGTAGTAATAATATATAAGATATTTGGTGAATAATGAGTAGAAGGAAAGGTTTCTTGTAATGATATGTGTATAAGATGAAATATGGAGGAAGGTGGTATAATATATAAGGTGTTAAAGATTGGGATATGTGATATAAAATGGTTAAAATATGTGTGATGATAGGAATGAAAGCATGAGATGGACATTGAATGGTAAATATAATTAGGATCTCACAAGACCAACCAATGTTTGTGTTTCTCATTAATTTTTTAGATTTGTATATGGAAAATTACGAAAACTAGCTAACATTGTTTTACAACACCATTAATGAATAAAGGTTACCTGAGTGAAAGTTTTTTGAGGACATGAATAGCGAGGTGTGGAGCTCAAAGGTCCACCAGGAAACTATTTGACATACAAAGCATGTTATGAGACAAACATTCAAATAACATTCAACTATTCAAATGCAATAATAATTTCTTTAATACTAGTTGCATACCTGTGGACTCAATCTCGAGAACGAATAAGGGTATGCAAGAATGGTGCACGTATCATGAACACTCTAACCCTAAAATTTCATCATATTGATTCTACTAATTTAATTATTCTTAAATTTCAAAATATAATTTATTAAACAAAATTAAATGAACTTGTTGAATCTTACTTGAGTATCAATGTCGAATGTATTATTACACAATTCATTTTTCATAGCCATCACCTCTACAGCTGATGTAGGCTATGTAGCTACATCTTGAGCACTCTAATAATCATATGTGCAAATAGCACCACAAGTGCCACAATGGTGGGGTGGAACTCGAGGCCTACATGTCTTGTCCACATCAAGCTCTACTAGAGGCCTCACACACTGTATAATGGTCTGAGTGAACGAGCTAATCGACTCCATCATTTCTACCTCGACATTGTCCTTAATAATGGAAGGAACGACAACATGCTCCACCATGGGTTTGTCCAAGGGTCTTGGTGCCAACTATGGATTACGTTGTGCACCTAGTCTATCATGTGTGGAGCCCCCACCTCTACCTTGAAAGTCTAAGATGTCAAAATAATTTGGCATCTTATTGAGGAAAAACTCACAATAGAGTTTCCTCAAAAAGTATTGTGGTACCTCATGGTTATTGCGTGGAGGTTGGTCAAATACCATCCACCACTACTCCCAAAACTTATTTTTAACTAATTCATGGTGGCACCAATGGATGAGGAACCTCTTGCATGCATGCGATAAAGGTGTGTTGGTTCTTGGGTCTATAAGTAGGGAACACAAGTTGACTGTGCTAATTTTTTATTTTTTCACATCTACATATGAAAGACCACTAGCATAAAATTGTCTTAACACATGCCTCTTATTTTACCAAAAAATGATTTTCTCACCCATTTCTCCTACATGAGATACAATTGACTTCAATGATTCAGTAATCCCTCTCCTATAAGGGTGAGTTTCAACATGCTTAGTTAATCTTCTAATTAATTGTTCAATGTCTCTTTTATTGTTTTCAATTTGATTTAGGATATTTTCTTGTGTTCCTTGAGGATGCCTATGAACTGATGGAGGGGTTTGAGGTTGTTCTTGTTTAGGAGGCTCTTCGTGAGGGGTGATTGAGAATTCTTAATGTTTGGAGGTGGAGATTCATTCCCTGAGAATTAGAACAAAGTTTTATTAAAAAAACCTATTTCAATCTACATTCTAATTCAAATTTGAAATAAAAACAATAGAAATACATACCTCTTCGTAATATTTGACCTCTTTGACATCTTGGTGGCATCCTCATGGAGAACTACAAGTTAAGAGTGCAAAAAATGGAAGAGATTTGGCGAGCACAAGTTGCAGAGATGAAAAACTTCAAGCCAAGCTACAAGTTGAGCAAAAAATAACGATAGGAAGTCTTTTTTTGGTTTGTATTTACCTTTTTCATTTGGTGAGCACCAAATTTGGCACATGCCAAATGGTCAAGCCATTTGGCACATGCAAAATTTGGCGTGCACCAAATGGTTTGACCATTTGGCATGCACAAAATGGTCTTTTTTGGCATTTTTTTCAATTTGACATCTTTTTGTGCCATAGATTTGTGCACCCACCTGTTTTCATTCTATGTTTTCTTGAGTGAGTTGAGAGTTATTGTTTGGAGGTTTTAGTGAGATAAAGTGAGTATTATTGAGTTTGTGTTGGAGAATTGTTGTTGAAATTTGGAGTAGATTGACTTGGGAATCAAATTATATCTTGGATTTAGCATATAGCAGGAATGTCATTTTGCCCTCTTATATTATTTATGTTATTGAAAAGATTGAATGTTGTTGATGTTTGGTGTGGAAAGAGCATTGGTTTGCTAGAGTAGGAAAAGGATTATGTTATTGAAAGAGTCTTATTGTAATTTAATTTTTATGTACCTTACTTGAGTGTTTGTATATACTCCAATATTAAGGAGTGTTTGTATTTGATGCAGGAGCATATAGGGGTACCAAGCAATCCTGCACAACCAAAAATATTTTAACATTTTATACTTTTGTTTTGTTTTTATTTTTTGGTTGTAGGCACTATTATTTTAATGCTCAACTCCTCCAGCGTAGTAAGGTTTGATGTAGGGATTGAGAAGAATCAATTAATTAATTGATTCACTTTGTAATTGTTTAAAAAATGTTTGAAAAGTGTTAATTTTTCAAAAAGGAAAAACTTCTATGTCCAAGCTTGTGAGTGGACATTTATTGTAATATTATAACTCCATTCATAAAATTTGAAAACTGCATCTTGTTGGAAGATTAAATGATGGGCATTAATTGAATGGAGAAAGTGGATGCAAAGTGGGAAGATTTTTTTTTTTAATGTCATTGAATTCTCAAGCCAAAAAGAGAAAACCCACATTCAAGAAGGAATAGGGGAGCATTATGGAAGTTTGATTGCGGGGGAGAGGAAGATGGTTTGGGGTCATGCCTGTGAGACCTAGTTTCAGTAAAAATGGTGTAACTTTCTCATAAAGTAACGAAATTGAAAATTTCAAAATGATATGGAAAGCTGAGAATGAGGCACAAAAAACCCATGTTGGTATTTTAAAATATTTTTTATAATCAGGGAGAAATGATGGATAGAATATGACGGGTTTTTAGAAGCTCTGTGCAAAAAAAAAAGGAGAGGGTAATGTGGAGTTGAAGAGAAAAGGTGCATAAATTTTGGAGAAAGGAAATGAGAAGTTTTGGGGCAGCGAAAGGAAGCTACAGGAAGAGCATGTGGAGCAGATTTGAACCCTTTTTCTTTTGAGAAAATTATGTAATTGTCTCAATTTGATTGAATGCAATAAAAATTTCAATGCGTTTGCATTTCTTTAGGTTTTATGAGTTGTTCTTATTTGCAATAGAGACTATGTTGCATTGTGAGTTTGTGAGTAGCAGTTTGTGCTTGCATCAAATGGTATCAAATCCAATGATCTTGAGTGCATAAGAAGAGCATCGAATGTGAGGCAGCTTATGCCAGGATCTATGGGTGAGGATTGAAGTTGTTTCAAAGCTTGAGAGGATTGTTGCAGGTGTGCGAGGAGTCCTGAGAAATTGAGATCTGAGAAGGAAAAGCCGTGGAAATGCACAACATGTGAGTTGAGGTGAGATTGCAATAGACAAGATGGGATGGGTTGTGAGAAGACCCGCAAGAATATTATTCTAGGAACGATATTGGGAGAAGGTAGAAAATGAGAAGTTTGAGAAGATGGAACATATGTTCGTGAGGAAGTGAGAAACATCAAGATGAGCATAGATAAATTGAAGAAGAATATTGGTAAAGATGAGAAGATATTGGTGAAGAAAAATGAGAATAAGAAAGAGGACAACAAAAAGAAGAGTAGAAAAAAGCGTGTTGCAGCTCAAAAGAGAAAGAAAAAGAAGTGCAACCCCTATAAAGGATGAAGATGTAATTGTGAACAATAGTGGTCCAAAATTTGACAAAAAAAATTGTGGAGATGAAGATTTCTTTTTGAAAGAAGAGAAGGAAATAATCAACAAGTTGTTGGAAAGAGGATTGGTGGACAAACACAAAGAGGAGTTTGAAAAAAAATTCATTGGAGTTGAGAAGATGGATGTTGAAGCAAAGAACGAGGAAAAATATGTTGGGGCAGCAAAAAAGAATGAGGTAAATTTTTTTTTTGAATTTAGTTGTGATAATTTTATACCTTCTTCTGTGAGATTACAAGAGGATTTCAAACAAGAAGAGAGCATGCATATGGAAAATTTTAATTTTCATGAAGTAGAGAGCATGCAGATGGAAAATTTTAATTTTCATGGAGTAAAAATTGCAGATTTGTATAAGGATACAATAGAGTTTGATTGTTGCTTGGATGAAACATATTTGGATGTAGGATTTGTAGAGGATGTTGTAGGTGAAACTTGGTGGAGGTGGTTAGTTTATGGTGTGATTGAACCCATGAATGAGAAGAGGAGAGTAGACTATACTTGGTGGAGAGCGATGCATAATGTATGTGAATCCATGAGAGGAGAGAAGAATGGTGAATGGAATTATGGAAGGAGGATGGTGCTTGTGCTAGCAAAGTGCTGGAAGAAGAGGAAGAAGATATCATTTTATGTGTACTTTGGATAGCGATGGAGTTCGCTACAGATTATTTGTAATCTGAAAGAATGGTTCTACCATTCAACTCCATCTTTGTGAGCCTATACTCACAAACTTTCAACCTCAGGTTTTTGATGCATGAGCATCTAGGGGTACCAAGCAATCCTACACAACCAAAAATATTTTAACATTTTATGCTTTTGTTTCATTTTGATTTTTTCATTGCAGGCACTATTATTTTAATGCTCAACTCCTCTAGCGTAGTAAGGTTTGATGTAGGGATTGGGAAGAATCAATTAATTAATTGATTCACTTTGTAATTGTTTAAAAAATGCTTGAAGTTTTACTTTTCCAAAAAGGAAAAACTTCCATGTCCAAGCTTATGAGTGGACATTTATTGTAATATTATAACTACATTCAAAAAATTTGAAAACTACATCTTGTTGGAAGATTGAAATGATGGGCATTAATTGAATGGAGAGAGTGGGTGTAAAACGAGAAGATTTTTTTTTTAATGCCATTGAATTCTCAATCCAAAAAGAGAAAACCCATGTTCAATAAGGAATAAGGGAGCATTATGGAAGTTTGACTGCAAGGGAGAGGAAGATGGTTCGAGGTCGTTCCAGTTAGACCCAATTTTAGTAAAAATGGTGTAACTTTCTCATACAGTAATGAAATCAAAAATTTCAAAATGATCCAAAAAGTTGAGAATGAGGTGCACAAAACCCATGTTGGGATTTTAAAAGATTCATGATAATCAGGGAGAAATGATGGATAAAATTATGTAATTGTCTCAATTTGAATGAATGCAATAAAAATTTGAATGTGTTTGCATTTCTTTGGGTTTTATAAGTTGTTCGTATTTGCAATAGAAACTATGTTGCATTGTGAGTTTGTGAGAAGCAGTTTGTGCTTGCATCAGTATTCTTAGTATTATATACTAGGGTTAGATAAAGCTCAAAATAAGCTTATGTTGTATTTGTTTCATGTTATTGTGATTCCAAACTTTAGAAAGTTCTTTAATTACCTTTGAAATAGGTTATCCAATGAAGGTTATAGCTATGCATTGTGTTTACTCAATAGGAATGTTATAAACATAGGTTGTTCTTGGGGTTAACGATTCCCCAAAGGAGGGAATTGACTATGTGTAGTTAATGCTATAAAAGAGATAGGTTGTTCCTGGGGTTAACGATTATCCAATGGAGGGAATTGCCTAAGCATAGTACATGAATGGTCATTAAACAAATTGAGCTAGTATAGTGGGTGAATGGATGACTCTTTCATATGAAACTTTGGCCAAAGTAGTGTAAGTAGCCACTGTTTACATTGTTAGTTCACTGTGTCCAGTTTTAAATAATTTCTAGTTTGGGATTTTCATACTTGTAGTTGTAGCTACCGTATGATTAGGTTCTATAATTATGGGGCACAACACTAAGCTAAAGAAGTCTATTTGTTATGGGGTGTTACCAACCAATCTCTTTGTCAAAGGGTAGGGCCATCTTGCCATATGTGGCGAATGTGTGGGGGATATCATTTGACATCATGGTTGGCAGAATAGCACTTGAGTGATGCTTCTCCTCATCAATTGGCAGCCGAGATTTGTAGGGAATTTCCTAGACCATTTTCTACTATGTGCTAGTAAAGCTTAAGGAGCTATGTATGTTTACTTATATCCATGTTTATGGAAGTTGTAATGCAAGAAATTTTATCTTGATATTTTAAATGTATTGAAACAAATGCACATACAATTATAATGCAAATGGAAAGTTTGAAACATGTGTTATTTTAGATGTGCATATTGTATTTGAAATAGAAGAAAAAATTTATGAGTTTTGAACATATTTATTTACTTGAGATTAAACTTAGTAAATTTTCTTTCGTTGAACAATCGACATGTTACAAAAATAACCAAATTGAGATGGAAGATAGCTATGAGGTAAGTCTTCTTACTATTGTGGTGGAAATGGTGTGAATTACATTACTTCCCCTGGGTTTTCTTGTAAATTTGTGTTGTGGTTCTTGATGTGTGCTTGGTAGGCTTGAAAATTTGTGTGATATGCACTTGGTTCTTGGTTGGTCTCTTGGCTCAAGGGAATGGTAAGAGCCTTCAAGGCTTGATGATCCATTAAGGTTGGGTGGAGAGTATCTTCCTTCTAGGTTGTTTGGTTAGGAGAAATTATAATATTCAACTGGGATCTCTTCTCTAGATTTTTGTGCATTCAACTATGTGGCCTTAAAAGATTTTAGCAAGTTAGAGACAATTCTCTTGTTCTTTTTAATGAAAATTTGTAAGATTACTCATATAAGAAAAGATAGAATATATATAAATACGATTGTATTTGATTAATAGAGTTACAAAAATTTTAAGTTAACATTTTAAAAAAGAGTGTGTGTGAGGGGGAAAATCATAGATGCTAAACAAGAGAAAATATAATTGAAATTAGAATCTAATCTATAATCAAGAACACTAATCTAAGATCTAATCCTACACTTACGAAATGAAACTAAGCTAATGAAAACATATTAGGAAATCCTACGACTACCAAATTGAATTAAAAAAAAGCAAAGTGTTACCATCCTGTATCGAAGTGTGTTTGCCTAATGTTGGATTGTTCGTATCACTGCAAAGCCTCCATAGTTTGTGTGTAAAAGCTTGGAAGAACAATGTGTTTGGATGATCAAAGGTATGTTGAAGCTCTATCAATGGTGATCTCGAAAGTACTTCATTGTGCAAAATAGGTTGATTCCCCGATCCTTTTTTTGTGAGGAAAGAGGTTTGTTATATAGAAAAAGATATTTGAAATGGACGATCAGGATCATGTAGTAGAATATCCTAATCGACGGTTGAAAGGTGTTGAGAGGATTTAGACATGAATAGATTGTGCAAAAGTAGATTGCGTGATCAACGAATAAATTTTGTTGAGCAATTTGTGAGATTGATGAAATAGGTGGAGAAATTCATGAAATTGAAGGAATCAATTTGAGCCTTCAATGGGATTGAGGAAATTATGCAGAGTGATTTGTGAGATTGAAGAAAGTTGGTGAGGAAATCATGTTGAGAGAAATTTGCGCAATCATGAAAGTTGGTGAGAAAATCATGTTGAGAGCAATTTTCTCAATCATGAAAGTTGGTGAGGATAATTCAATTAATTGATTTAATTAATTAAATCCTTTTTGGAGTTGAACGTGCAAATCAATTTTGAATTTTGCAAACAAAGTTGCATTAGTTTGATTTGATTTTGATAAATGATATTGAATAGTTTGATTTAATTATTCAAATTTTGGAGGGAAAGTGTTGTAATTAAATTAACCTAGGGGAATAAGGTGATTTAGCAACTTAATTAAATAATTGGTGTTATTTAACTAATCAAGACGAAATAAAGTGAGATTAGGACTTCATTAAAAATAAATGTAATTTATTTAATTGGTCGAAATGAAAAAACGTGAATTAATTAAATAATGTCATTTTATTCAATTAATAGCAAAAATAGGGTTTTCAGGACTTTATTGAATAAATGGAATTTATTTAATTTGTTAAAAATGATGAAAATATTAAATAATGTTGTATTATTCAATTAATAGGGGAAATTAGGGTTTCAAATGCAATTGATGTGAAATGCAGTGATGTTTGATGATAATGATGTCGATAATGTGAAAATGTCGTTTTAGGTGTGTAATAGGTGTTAGGTCAATTTTACATGTCTACATTTTGCCCCTCTTTGATACAAAGTACGGGTTGCTTTGTTTGAAAGATTATATTTTTAAGATCAATTTTTTGAAAAAAGTTATGCCCCACTATGCCCCTACGGTTAGCAGAATGATAGTAGGACTCTTTGTTGCCCCCTCGAGAGGTTGGAAATTTTTTTTGATTTTGACGTCAAGCTCACAACACTGTTCTATTTCAGTTTAGATGTGTTTAGGACAAACAATTAGGTCTATAGGTCCATCGTTGCTTGTTTCGATGTTCCCAGGAAGTCCTAATTTGAATGTAGGAAGGTTCCCTAAGTAAAAATTAGGGTTTCCTAGGTGAAATTAGGTTTTTTTAAGGGTTAATATAGGTAATTAGGGTTCTAATTGCCTCATTTTTGCTTTGATCCTATAGCTAATTCTTGTCTCTAGATTTCCCATTCTATCAGTTGTCGAGGAGCAATGCATAGGATTTAGGGAGCCCCAGTTGCATCATTTGGACCTGGTTCGAGAGTTTGGACAGCCCATACTTGTCAGTGGCCTGGTATGTACTCTCTAGCTTCTCATTTTTGTCTTGTTACGTTCTCATAATTAGTGTACAAAGTTTCCTAGGTCAATAGCGAAGTTTTCATGGCTTCAATGCATTTGCATTGTTTTCCTCGTACTTGACTATTTAGGAAGCTCACACTTGACATAAACCCTCACCCTTGCTTCAGATCCTCACTTTTGACCTAGATTTTCACCTTTGTTTTATGCTTTTTATGTAAATCTTCACTTTTGAATGTTGTGTTTATTTTCCACACATCTACTATAAATCTCCACCCTTGATTCAAATCCTTGCATTTGATATTATCGCCTTTGACTTAATCCCTCACTCTTGACTTAAACCCTCACCTTTGTTCTTGTTTTCTCACTTTTGATCTTGTTCCTTTGCTTTTTCTCTTATTTTTTTACTTTTGCTAAATATTGTTAACTTTTGTCTGTTTGGAATCGGCCTAAGTCTTATTTTTCATCGTTTTTGAGTTGTTTTGTGTCATTTTACATGTTCCGAGTGAAACCATAACATCATGGATTAAAACGATTGTAGGTGGTCCTTAAACCACTGCAATCGAGGGAGAGATGACCTCAAGATCTGTTTGATCTGATTACTGGTTTCAATGTTTTGGAGTGAGACTTTCTAGATGTGGTCGGGCTTTGTCATATCTCTTACATGCCTCCCATATAGACTCATACAACAATGATGATCACTCATGGAGTAGTGGCATTCAAAGACGTCTTTGTTTCATTTACCTACAAGAGAGGCGACCATTACACTTGAGGATGTGTGGAGGATTCTTCACATTCCTATCCATGTCAAGCTCGTCACATACCGTATTCAACGGGGTACCCATGCCATCCGGCATGTGTTGGGTGTCAGAAACTTGGAGGTGCAACATTTTGAGATTGATTTGTTTGAGTTCATTGGAAGTGCAAACCCTGTTTCTATTGCACTTTGCGGTTTGATTTCAGGACTAGTTGTTGATAGGAGAGGTTGACAGTTCCCTATTGGATGAGGTATTTGCATTGAGGGTATGTTTGAGCATGGGACCAGATATGCTTGGGGTCCATGTATTCTCACCCACCTCTACAGAGATATGCACAAGGTTGTATATTAGGGTAGAAAATCTATTTCCACAGGTGTCTCGCTTTTGCATATTTGGGCCTGGGAGCACATTGCAGTTGCTCAACCTAATGGGATACAGGATCATAATCCTAAGGATCCATACTCATATTGTGATGGGGATTTCCTACACTACACCTTTCTTGGATATCTTCCATATTGGCATCGTGTGTTTGATGAGATGCCAGGTTTTGTTTGGAGACCTTACATGGATTGTGAGGCATGGCTGGAGGATCTGGAGCATCTTGTTTACTGTCGACAGACCTGATGGTTGATTGGTTTTTCTAATTATCTTCTAGAGCATTACTTACCAAACAAAGTATTCCATTAGTTTGGAGAGAGTCAGGGTCGATTCCTGATACTTATGAGGCTTGGTTCGATTAGAACACTAGGGAGGTCTATGTGCGGGGTCACTAGGCAGACAAAGATGCTTCTATTATTGAAATTAGAGAACTTTCCCCAGTTGGTTTGGGTTGGTTGGTTGGGTTCAACAAATCCAAGTACGACACTTGATTTTGATCAGTGGTGGGCATAGTACAGGCCATTGAGGTTTATAGATCCTGGGGGTGATCCTGCATTGGGAAAAGTAGGTATTACAGGTCATCGCAAGGAGCAACAATGCATTGAGGTTCTTGTAGAGTAGCTAGATAGGGATCAACATTATGGGGCACATATGCCTTAAGCGCAGGGTCATGGACAGGTTTCGGGTCCCCCTCCACCACCTAGGGGTGGAGGTATACAATTATCTCATATGACTATTGCTAGAGACGCAAAGATTGTGCAACAACATGCCGCGGAGGCTCAGGTTGCTACTATGACCGCAAAGAGGGCCATTTTGAGGGTTGAGCAAGATAGTGAGAGCGGGCGACGACATGTTGTAGAGGCTCAGGTATAGTTTCTTACTACAAAGAGAGATACTATTAGGGCAGAGCATGATAGTTTCAGAGCAGAGTGGGATCAACTATTATAGATGTCCACATACTATCAAACCTTATATGATGCTACTATTCCTAGGGTTGCTCGACATCCATGGTTTGGAGAGCCTAGTGTTTTGGGAAATGGTGGTGGTGGTGGCAGGGAAGGTGATCATTCTATTAGACATCCAAATCCAGATAGTGGTCCACAGCCTAGTCTATAGGGTTTTATCCTTCCTGTCGAGTAGTTTTACTTTTTGTACTTGATCTTCATGTTGTTTATTGCTCAAAGACATATTGCAGACATGATTTTTGAATATATAAACTAGCCAAATCAAGGCCTCGTATATATGTATTTTTTTTGTATTATCCTATCACACTTGTTTCACTAAAGATGATGTACTATGACATTCTCCCTTTTTTGATGATGATATATGAAATATACCTTCTTCGATTTGGCTTCATTTTATGCTTATGTGATGATCATGGATGACTATGTATGATGATGTATGCTTATGTACTTTTATGATGTATGCATATGATATGTATGGATGAATCACACTTCATTTCATATGATGTTTTATTATGGATGATCAATATATTGTTTTGATATATGATGTCTATGATGGATGATATGGATGGATATCCCAGACATGATACATGATGTTTTCATTTCTTTATTATCATCATGATATGTATTGACGACATTGTGGATGCAGGATGGATATGGTACTAATGATATTGCTATGCAAGATGGATGTTAGTTAGAGGATATATTTAATGATGGATAGAAATTTGATGTTGTTAGTAGTTGATGATGTTTCTTTTTCTTTTCTTGGAGGCTTCACAATTTTGAACAATCCTATTTGATGTAGCAAACATATACGATGCACCAAAGTATTAATGACCAAGGTGACTTTGTATCCATTGTGTAGACTTTGACTCTACAACAAAGAGTATTCTTGCTCATACCAGACATACAAAAACTTTTTTTAAAGTATATAGTTGGGTTGTGTTAAAAACTTTTTGTACCAACCACACAAAGAGGTATAGAACACCTAATATGCAACTACTTAATGAATTGTTTCAACAAAACTTTCATACACTCAATAAAGCAAGTATTTGCCATGGTATTATTACAAAAAAATCTTACAAACAAAAAATCGAAATGACGCTCAATTGCCCCTATTCCTTCTCTAAATCCTTATGGACATCCTCGAGAGATCCTGAGAATGAGTCAATAAAATAAATCATAAAAATAAGACTACAAAAAAATAAAAATAAAAGTTGCAGTATCACTTGCTATATCTATTTGAGGTTTTAGGACTATTATATGATGTTGATCATGTCTATCATAGGAATGAATTTGTTAAGTGATTTCTCAGGATGTTGTTGGCGAATTGTCAAAAGATAGGTAGTTGATACTCTTGCTTTGTTTTTGTCTATTTTGCAATCAAATCTTTGTGATTGTTTGCTTGAAAGTTCTAGCTTTTGATGTTTTCTTTTTTTGTTTGTTTGTTTTGTCAAAGGGTGGATGCAACAATTTTTTTTTTATGGGTGACAATTTTATTGCAGATTTTGATGATGGGATAGGTCTTTTTGATTTTTTGAGTTTTATGATGTTGTTTTTGTTGTTTTCAAAGGACTAACCTAGGGCCTTGGGGGCTCATCAAAGATAAGCCTTGCCTACGTTGTACATGCAGAGGCTCGTAGTTCACTTGGTTTGAATGTTTTTGATCTTTTTTATTTTGTGAATGTTTTTGGATTTTGTATTTTTGACTATTTTTTTGGGTTTTGAATTTTTGACTATTTTTGGATTTTGTATTTTTTGACTAAGTTGAAATAAAGCATGATAGAAACATAAAGGTACTAACCTACGGTCTTAGGGATTATTAAGCCTTTCCTACATTGTACACGTAGAGACCATGTAGTTCGACCATTTGATTCAAAGCATAAACTATTTTTGGATAAACAACATTGATAATCTAGATTGATATTCCACTTTTGTGTCTAGAGGATATATTGCGGGAAATCTACTTGAACTAGTTGTGACGTTCAAGCAAATGTTGATATCTTAGACTGTTTGAGTGAAGGAATAATCCAATGATGTTGTTTTGTTTTTGATGATTTTGACATGTTACTGATTTTTGTTGTTTTTTGGATGCTCTTAGATTTTACTGCTTTTCGACCATGATAGGATGCTCAAAAGATCTAATCCATGACTAATTTCAGGAAGTATCCCCCAGTTGGAGACAATACTACTTTCATTACTCAGTAACAAGCCATGGTTGGATACATGTTTTATTATGAAATGGATGGGTGGATGTTGTGGATAGTACCGATAGATAATGATGTAGGTCTTATTCAAACATAGTGTCTATTTATTAGGTTTTCACTATGGTACCTATTCTAGAAGCGCCATAAAGTGGTTTTCACTCAAATAATGTTTTATTTTTCTTTACTATTTTTCTTGCTCTTTTTTTATTTTTTTGTATTTTTTATCTTTTTTTTCCATTTAAAAAAAAAAATTACCCCTTTTCCTGGGGTGGAAGATATTGAAAAGTTGGATTGATATTTCACTGTGTTTTTCTAGAGGATGTGTTGTGGAAAAGCTTACTTGAACTAGCTATGGGGATTGACCAACTATTGATATCTTAAAATTTTTTAGTGAAGGAATAATCCACGTTGTTGGTATCTTTGAAGGTTACCTTGGTAGTGCGTTGGTGGTACATACCTTGTTGAGACAAATTGTTTTGAAGGTTACCCTGGTGATGCATTGGCAAGATACCTTGTTGTTTAGGATGAATTTTTTTGAAGGTTACTCTGATAGTGCATTGGTGGTACACCTTTTTGTTGGGAAAATGCTTAGATCACAATGTGAGCTAGAAGACATAGATCAAGATTTATTCCGAAGCAAGATGTAAGTACTTTCTCCCCAGTGTCTAGCAATGTAGGTAATGGGTTATCTTGTGATAGGATAAAATATTTGGATAGAGTATGCCCCTTTTGGACAATGCCTCATGGCTCAAATAATGTTGGAGAGGATAGGATCAATGACAGTGACCCATGTCAAGATTTTTTCCATAAGCAAGTGTAAAGTGTACACCAAACATTTGTCAAAATCAAGGTAAGTTGGATTTGGATACAAATGGATTGGATTTATTATGTATCAGTTGAGATGCTTCCACCTAAAATGGTGCACATAGATGCTCAATTCTACACATGATGCCTATTTTCCAGGTTTTCATCATGGTACTTGTCCAAAGTGCCACCATAGTGGTTTTCACTAGAGGATGACTTTTCTCTTGACTATTTTCTTGACCTTTTTTTTTAAATTTTTTTTTTTTGATGTCAGACAAGATGCCTGTTTACTAGGTTTTCATCATGGTGATAATTTTTTTCTCATTTTGAACCACCTGGTGGTGCTAATGTAGATGTCATTGGTTTTGATACGGTTGTTGTTGTTGTCATGACGTTCCAATGATATCTTGCTTGGAGGAGTTGTTTTGCTAGGATATGAGCACTTGAATGTAACCCTTGATAATTCTTATCTTGTTGATATTGGAGTTAACGTTTCCTTGATGTGCACATCACGATAGGGTTCCCTTAGAATTCTTATGATAAAGAGTTGCTACCAACACATGGTCAATGTGAGATTTGGATATCATGGATGGTGAAATCCTTCAAGGGATATGCGATTTAGATGGATTGGTTGACAGTTTGGAACCTTTTATTTTCCAAACTTCGGATGATGAGCAATGATGGGTGGATATGGATATTCGATTGGGACCATCTTGATATACCTTGTAGGTTGCTCTTGAAGCTTTCTTTTGCATTGTTGGACATTTTTGATGGATGAAATTCCCTTTCTGATTTTTCCCTAGAGTTTCTTTGACTAATGGAGTTTGATAGGGATTATTTTCTTGCTTTTTCTTTTGCATCCATTTGAATTTTGATTTTCCATTTTGTTTTATCGATTCTTTTGTTTCAATGACTTGTTCCTTTCTTTGATATAGTTTTTCCTCTTGTTGTTGGTCTCATTCAAAGGGTTGAAATATGCATGGATGATGATTCATGACATGGCTAGTTGTAGCGTTGGTAGAATTTTCATCATAAGGACTCTTCATTCTCTCTATGTTGATGATTGCATTAGATAAAGTTGACCTGATTATTATGGAGGTATCCCTGATATGTTTAGATCCCTTAATTGTTGAATAACCAAGACCTTGATGCTTGGGATTACCAATAATCTGTACTGGTTCTAGGATACCCTGTTCATGTAGGCCTAATCCTTTGTCTTGATAATGAATCTGTTGAAAAAATTTATTTGCAATAGGATATGTCTTACCTTGGAAACAAGGTGCTAATCCTTCTCTGCTCTATCATGGATCTTCAAATGTGATAGCTTCTTCACTGATAGGATCCTTCACATGTGGGATAACTTCGTGATTGATATCTTTAGGCTGATATTCCATATCATATTTTAATGTTTCTTCAAGAGGTGTTGATGATTCACCATCCACATAAAATTCTTCCTCATTGTTCATTTTTGGTATTCCTTCACAAGATGTTTTTGATTCAAAACTTATGTATAATCCTTCTTTGTGATCCATTTCTGATATGTCTCTGGCTTCTGCTATGACCAAGTGTAAAGATGTTAAGAGTAGGTGACCCTTGTTCCTTGGTAATGATATCAAGAGTATGAGACTCTTTTTTTGGATGAAGATCATCTACATGTCCATTAGGAGTAAGCATCTAATGGGTAGATGTATGTGTTCTTGGCATATGTATGTGTTCTTCTTTTGGAAAACCTTAGATGTCTTGGAAGATATATGCCAACTCATTGTAGTATTTTGATGATAGGGATTCTTGATCTTGAATTTGTGTGGTATTATCTTTGATATGCTTCTGTTCATGCTCTTGACATGGATCAATTTCAAAGAATGGATTGCTTGTAAAGGATTCTTGGATTTCCTCAAAATGTGGACATATGGGTAATATCTCTTGGCTTAGATTTTCTGCATTTGGCATAAGTGTTGGATTAAGAGTCTCTTGTTTATCAAAATGTACTGCCATGAGTGTTGGCCTCCTCTAATGGTTCAATAACTAAGCCCTTAAATTTGTAACTTAGAGATTAGATATCTGCACTAATTAGTTATCTTGATCATCATGAAGGTTCATTTCATTGTCAACCCAGGGATGTGAACTTGAAATGGGTCAGCACTGTATGTGCACTAAGACTCAATTGTAGTCATCCTTATCCTATAAATAGAAAGGAAATAGAAGTGAAAATAAAATGTTGAAAAGGAATTAACATAAGTATTGAGCATGAATCAACAACCAAACTGAGCATCAACAACTGAACTGAAATGGATGACAAAAATAGAAATCTCAGCAAACAGAGAGGAAACTACTCTATTTGTCCTGGATGTAGGAACAGTCACATAACAGAGTTCGAATGGCTGTAGGAACAAACAACTGCTAAGACTGCAACTAATTACAAAATAGAAAAGT
The DNA here is from genome assembly GCA_007258455.2 of Sequoia sempervirens. Taxonomy (NCBI): domain Eukaryota; kingdom Viridiplantae; phylum Streptophyta; class Pinopsida; order Cupressales; family Cupressaceae; genus Sequoia; species Sequoia sempervirens. Next base: position 17,619,735 of record VDFB02000010.1, on the reverse strand, counting down.
AACTACTAAATTGAATGGATGGAATTCTCACCAAGTGGCCCCCCTTGAATGAGTCTTCCCTAAGCTAACTCAAATGCAACAAATCAAAATATCATCTTATTCATTGAAAACATGATTACATCATATCAACAATATGAATGTATTACTTGAAACTAAAAATATAAGTACAATATCAAAATATCCAACCCTATGAAAAGGGACATCTAATCATTATTTATAGAGAAAAAGCTTCTAATTAACCCTAACTAACTAGGAAGTCAACTCCAATAGAATAGGAGGATGCAATTTATTGAAAGCATAAAAAAGAGGGAGGAGATTATGCATGTGCTAGATTTAGTCAAACCAGACTTGCCTCAACAAGGATCCAGCACAACAACACCTCCTAGATTTTCTCAAGTAATAGACATGATCATTTAAAGGTAAGTTACAACTTCCACATGAGCTAGGAGTTTTCCCTCTATTGGAAGTTTTCCCTCCATTGACTTCTTTAATGGCCATCTTTTTAACTTCTTTAGCAACTGGCCAGCTGGCATGAACTCCTTCCACCTCACAATCTTCATTTATAATTACATCTTGATGTGAACCTGCATGATGACATTAGTGTGCACAAAACAATTGTGTATCCATAATCACCTTAGAATAACATTCATTCAATCACATGTAAAATTAATACAAATATATCACATAGCAGGTCAATATTATCAAAAGTCACAAGGATAAGTTCATGCCCAAGGTTCATAGATTTAGGGAAATAGCATAGAGAGTGTTAATAACCAGGTGCTAAAGTCCATAGTAACAACAAATATATGATAAACCCTATCAAAATTGAGCCTTTATTTGGACTCATTAATGAGATTGGATGATGTTAACAAATCTTGGATTGGATCATTGCTAGACTTGGGTGATTGAGTTTGATCATGCTTGGGATTAAATTATTGATGTATGTCCTCTTTCTCACTGGATGATGTAGAGATATTGTAATGTGATCAGTGATAGATACCTCGTGATCGTTGTTTTCAGATTTTGAGTTTGAGATATTATCAATATTGTCATTAGTAGATGGACCTTGAATGTCATCATCAATAGTTATCTCTCCTTGATCAATAAGGTCTCGGATGACATTTTTGAGTGTAACATATTTTGATGCATTGTGACCTTTTATTCCATGCTATTTACAATAGATCTTGTCAATGTACCATGGGAATTTGATGCTAGGTTCACCACTTTGTGGTGGTTTCAGAAGTGTGATAAGTTTAGCATTGACTAATTGGTTTAACACACCCTCAATTGGCTCCCCTAAAGGAGTGTACTCATGTTTAGCAGTATGGTTTGATTGTAAGGTTGGTTGTGCCGAAGGCGTGGACCCTTGATAACCATGTTGTGTATAAGGAGGGTTAAGTCCCTTTTGTGTGTTGTAGGTACCTTGAGGGTGGGGTGCACCTTGATATTGACCTTGAGGGATCCTTTGATCTTGAGTTTGAGGTGTTCCTTGATGTTGTGGAACTCCTTGATATTTAGATCGATGTTGTTGATTCACTTGATGTTGTGGAAATAGACCTTGTTGATATGAATCAATGTTTTGATGATTTTGGAAGTGTTGTTGATGTAGATATTGAGGTTTTTGTGGAATGATGTTCATTTTTTGTGGATATACAATGTTTAGGTGTTGAACATGATGTGTCATATTTTTATTTCGTTCAAGTTCCTTAATATTTTTCGTTAATTTCATTAGGGAAATTTGATGTTGTGGACTTATTTCTTGATAGTGATTTTGAAACCCTTGATGTTGTTTCCCTACATGATGTTGTGACCCTTGATAAGAGTGATTTGGGTAATATATCAACATGTTTTGGGGATTTTTTTGATACTCAATACCCTATCGTAAGGTCACTTAGTTTATATCCTTATGAGTCTCTTCCATCATTTGTGGTTTTTGTTGGGGGTGTCCTAGCACTGCTTTTTTTGGATTCCATGCTCTTTCTATGTTGTTGAATGGGAGCATTCAAACGCCAAATGGTCATATGGTGGAAGTGTGGATGTTTTGATATGGTTTGTTATGAAGCTCAAGACCCTAAGGTTTGAGTGTTGTTTGGAGGTGACACTATCTTTGGAACTCAAAATGTTGAGGGGCCTAGATTGATATCTCACTTCTCCTTCTAGAGGATATGTTGCAGGAAAGCTTACTTGAACTATCTATGAGTTTCAACTAATTGTTGATATCTTTAGAAGTGCGAGTGAGGGAATAATCCAAGTTTGTTTGTTTTGATTCTGATTTCCAAAAGTAGGATGAATGTTTGAGAGTAGATGAAGGACTATATGACTTATTTTGGTTTCCAATTGTTTTGTTCTAACAAGGATCCTGTAAGTAGCTTTGATTCATTTTTTTGATTGTCAACAGGATAGAGTAGAAGCAATGTGTTTTGGGAAAAACTAATAGATTGTGAGCAAAAGTGGCCAGATTTATCAACTGCGGCCTGAAATGTGTCAAGTGCGTTGGTTTCTAAGAGGCAAGTGCGAGCTAAAATGGAAAGTGTAGCCTCTGTATTTTTTCTGCTAAATGCGGTGGGCACTCAGTCAAAAGAAAGCTTTCCTAGGCAATGGTGAGTAAAAGATGGGAAAGTGCGCTAGTTTCTGAGAAGCAAGTGTGCTGGTTTTGAAGCAAGTGCACAGGTTTTGAAGCAAGTGTGCAAATTCTAGAAAATTCAACTAATTTTCATTAATGAAGTTTTGGGGACAGAGAGCAAATACAATGATATTTTAGCAACTGCACCAAAAACTGTGACAATTGCACTGGAATTTTGTGCAAAGGCAGTCTTTGTGTGTTTTGTTTCCAGTGTGAGAAACCTTTCTCCGGATTTTTACAAGTTTAAGTTGGTTTTTCTCTCAATTTATCTGTGTTTGGAGTATGGAAAGTGATACAACACTTGGGCTAACTCAAAAAACATGGACTTGTGTGACCTTCATGTTTATGGATTTAAGTTGTGAAATCATGACACCCAAACCATAGTTACCAAATGTTTACTTTGATCAATGTAGCCTGAAATAAAAGCCTAAATATTCATAAACCTTTAGGGTAAGTGCACAAAGTTGAGTCCACGAAACGTGGAAGTTTTTGCCTTAGGCAAAAAAATGAATTCGGCTTCTAAAAAACGGGATCCCGTTTAGCTTCGGGATCCCGAGCCTAAGTTTAAAAAACGGGATCCTGTTTTCGGAAATTTCCATTTTTGGAAAATTTTCAAAACGGGATCCCGTTTTTCAAAACGGAAATTTCCAAAAATAGAAAGTTTTTAAAACGGGATCCCATTTTCAAAAATTTCCGAAAATGGAAACTTCCAATTTTTGAAAAATTTCCATTTTCGGAAAGTTTTCAAAACGGGATCCCGTTTTGAAAACTTTCCATTTTTGGAAATTTTCGTTTTTGGAAGAATTTCAAAACGGGATCCCGTTTCATAGAACTATAAAAAATGGCATTTTTATGAAACGGGATCCCGTTTTGAAACGAGATCCCATTTTTTAATAAAACGGGATCCTGTTTTTTAAATTATGAATTTTTGAGCGGGTTTTTGGCTTGTTTTTTGGTTCGAAATGGCTTGGGGACCCGAACCTAAGCTTTGGACCTAGTTTGACCTGCAACTTGAAGGTCCTGTTAATGTCACAGAAAATAATGACTTTGGACATATGTTTGAAGACCTATTTTGCGAATTTTTTTACGAAATTGAAACCCATTATAGATGAGACAGTGAGATTCCAAATATGTAATTTTTTTAATAATTTGATTATTTTTTCTATTTTTCAATTAATTTCTAATGAAACTAGTCCATAAACTTGAATTATCAGTTTTTTTTAGTATTTTAATAACTTTTGATCAACATAACATTTTGATGAATTGCACGAGAGCAAAATTGGACAATTCTTTTTTAGTTTAAAAAAAATCAAAAAGATAAGTTTAGGTCATCTTATGCATGTAAAACAATTTTTCAAAATATGCCTAATAAATATATTATAAAAAAAAAAAAATTACAATAAAAATTATAAAAAATATTAATGCAGTCAGTGAGTCACTTTTTCCCAAAAGGATTTAGAAAAATATGATAATTTAGGTCAAAATATGGATGTCGTACACGTGCATGGTATGGTATAAAAAAGTGACTTTTAAACAGTGGTTTTTAGAAACGCCTATTGAAAGTCAATTTTTACAATCTGGGTATTGAAATAAATTACATATTTGGAAACTAGACTCCAAGTACTACATTTTATGATTAGTGACTTTTTTGAAGATTCCATCTCTAAGTGCTTCAAATTTTAAGGTCAAAGTGTCAAATTCTAAAAATCGGGGAAAACACTTCCACTTTTTGGCCAAAAAGTGGATTCAACTTCTTACACACACCCTTTAAGGAAAATCCTTAAGGAGTGCAAATATAGGGATCCTCTTAAAGCATACACTTGGTCAAAGGGTTTGTGATTCAACCATCTTGTTTAGTTTTTGTTTGGATGTGTTCTTTTTTAGATCAAGCACAAAATTTGATGTCGAGATTGTTTTGAATGTATTTGGTAGGTTTAACATAAACAAGCAATTACAACTCGAGTGGATAGAAACCATTCTTGCAGGTAGGATTGCCTCATGCCCTAAAGGGATGACTTTACATGCAACTTATGGTGCGAGCCTGAAGTCAGACATGGAAAGTAACTTCCTGGAAGTGAATTTCTATGCACCAATTTCAAAGAATTTTTTTGGATAAAGGGGTAGCTTCTAAAACAATTTGGCTCTTAGTAATGTTCTCGTGATATTATTTTTGGGCCCCTACATGCAGCGTTTTTCTCAATTAAGAGACCTTCTAGCTTTGTGGGTTTTTATGCATCACGAGGATATTGAGGGAGAATACATCAGCATAGGCCAACAACACTGGACAGGATAATGAATTTTCCTCACATCCACAACTTATTTATATAGCGGTCTAGAATGAAAGTACCGCTTGGGTCACCTATGAGTTCTCTAGCGTAGGATGTTTCTCAATAGGCAGGACCTCTAAAAGGTATGCTTGGAAAATATGTGAAGCTCAAGATGTTTTCACTCACCCAAGATCGCCAAAAGGTGTGAGGGGAGAAGAAACCCATCTAGCTTTCCAAACTCTAAATTCGCAACATACAATTCATAGTAGTTTGATTCTTTTTAAGCATCTCGAGCGGTGCTATCCCCAAAAATATGTGAATAAAGCATAACAATTTGTTCTTTTTAATTGCACCAATACAAAGTATTTTGGATATCAATCACTTAAGATAGCAATGGTGCAAGACAGAAAGAATAATTTGTTTATTTTTAAGCCCAAATATGAGTGTTTCTAAGAAATCAATCTTGGCCTTACTTGGTCAACAAAAGTAAATACGAGCGTGCGTCAAAAAAAAGAAATCATTTCAGTCATTTGTGTTGTTCTTTTTATGCACCAAAATCAAGATTCCTAATTATGAAAACTTGGAAAGAGTTCATTTTTAGAGCACCTTAATTGAAATTTTTGTTCTTTTTATGCACCAAATGACAATTCCTAACTTAGAAAACTTTGAAATGGTTCATCTTTAAGAGCACCAAAATGAAATATTTATTTGTGTTCTTTTTGAAGCACCAAATAAAAGTTCCTATTTTAAGAAAGCATGGAAATGATTCATTTTAAGAGCACCAAAATGAAGTATGCATTTGTGTTTGTTCTTTTTAAGCACAAAATAATGATTCCTACTTTAAGAAACCTTGAAATGGTTTGTTTTAAGAGCACCTTAGAAACAAAGTGTGTTTGTTCTTTTTATGCACCAAAACAAATATTCCTAACTTAGAAAATGTTTGTAAATATGGAGTGCTTTGACCGTTCGTCTTCCCTATAGAAAACATGTTAGTGTTTCTCAAAACCTGCATACAAACACGTTAGAACCTATCACACATTCAAAAACAGGAATCCATTAGCAAAAAAATCAGTTACAAATTTGCAGATCTCGGACACAGGTCTGTCAAAGAAAATGTGTAAAAATCAGAGTTAAGTGTGCCCTCTGTTAGAGAGAAAATATGCAAGTTTAGAGCAAGTGTTCCCTCTATCATCAATTAGATGCATGAAAAAAAAGCAAGTGCACGGTTCTTGGTGTCAACAACGTGGTTCTTAGAGTCAAGTGTGCGATTTTTTTGACAAGCAAATGCGAACTTTTCTGGGACAGCGTGTGAAAATTTTTCCAGAAGCGATTTTGAAACCTGCAACTTCAAAAATGGCTCATAGAAATGTTAGTGTAGCAAACCATGGTCTCACCGGGTGTGCCAGAATGTGTGAGGGGGAAAATCATAGATGCTAAACAAGAGAAATATAATTGAAATTAGAATCTAATCTATAATCAAGAACACTAATCTAAGATCTAATCCTACACTTAGGAAATGAAACTAAGCTAATGAAAACATATTAGGAAATCCTACGACTACCAAATTGAATTCAAAACTAAAGGAAAGTGTTACCATCCCGTATCAGAGTGTGTTTTCCTGATGTTGGATTGTCTGTATCACTACAAAGCCTCCATAGTTCGTGTGCAAAAGCTTGGAAGAACGATGTGTTTGGTTGATCGAAGGTATGTTGAAGCTCTATCAATGGTGATCTCGATAGTACTTCGTTGTGCAAAATAGGTTGATTCTCCAATCCTTTTTTTGTGAGGAAATAGGTTTGTTATATAAAAAAAGAGATTTAAAATGGACGATTAGAATCGCGTAGTGGATTATCCTAATCGACAATTGAAAGGTGTTGAGAGGATTTAGACATGAATAGATTGTGCAAAAGTAGATTGTATGATCAGTGTGATTGAAGAAATGTTGTTGAGCAATTTGTGAGATTGATGAAATAGGTGGAGCAATTCATGAAATTGAATGAATCAATTTGAGCCTTTAATGGGATTGAGAAAATTATGTAGAGTGATTTGTGAGATTGAAGAAAGTTGGTGAGGAAATCATGTTGAGAGCAATTTGCTCAATCATGAAAGTTGGTGAGGATAATTGATTTAATTGATTTAATTAATTAAATTCTTTATGGAGGTGAACATGCAAATCAATTTTGACTTTTGCAAACAAAGTTGCATTAGTTTGATTTGATTTTGATAAATGATTTTGAATAGTTTGATCTAATTATTCAAATTTTGGAGAGAAAGTGTCGTAAATAAATTATTATGATTTAATAATTCAATTAACTTAGGGTAATAAGGTGATTTAGCGATGTAATTAAATAATTGGCATTATTTAACTAATCAGGACGAAATAAAGTGAGATTAGGACTTCACAAAATGATAGAAACGTGAATTAATTAAATAATGTCATTTTATTCAATTAATAGCATAAATAGAGTTTTTAGGACTTTATTGAATAAATGGAATTTATTTAATTCATCGAAAATGATGAAAAAGTGAATTAATTAAATAATGTTGTATTATTCAATTAATAGGGGAAATTAGGGTTTCAGATGCAATTGATGTGAAATGCAGTGATGTTTGATGATAATGATGTTGATGATGTGAAAATGTCGTTTAGGGTGTGTGATAGGTGTTAGGTCAATTTTACATGTCTACGGAGTGAAACATGTTTTATTTTCTAAAGTTTTAAAGTAGTTAAATTGGTGTATGTTTACCTTGAGATGTAGGGTTCCATGCCAACCATATGTGTAAACTAAATGGCTGATTAAGTTTTATTCAAAACTAAAAATTCATATAAAATCCACCAATGAAGATTGTTGAAAATTTATCTTACTAATGTTTAGGGTACTTTCAAAGTAAATTTAAGGAAGAGATCTAGGTTTCTTAAAACTTCAACATAGAACCAAGATTTGCATTACTATAGTAAAAACACTTATGATATCAATATTTTTACATGATAAAACAACATAAAGATTCGATTAAAGAGAATTGTGAATTCCTTAAAAATTGAATAAAAAATTGAATAAAATTGAATGAAAAAATTAAATAAATATTTGTTAGTCAATGGATTTTTATTTATTTATTTACATAGAAAACTCTCATCCGTCTTCCTCTAGCCCATAACTTGTTACTATGTGACAATATTTAAATTAGTTTTCAATAAAAGTAATTATGGTTTGAACATGGAAATGGATTCGTTGCAAGTCAGTATAATGTAATAATAAAACGAAGGATCTTAAAACTACATAGATTTTAAAATACATGGATTTCCATTATTTTAATATGTTGATTTGTTTTCAAGGAGTGGCGACCTGTGGGAGGGGGCATCGTACTTTTCCCCCTAACCTCCACCTCTGCACAACAACGAATAAACGGTAACCCGATATAAATGGGCTTCTGACATGACAGAGTGTTTTAATAGTTTCAGACCTACAGAAAAACAAACAGATAGAGAGAGAAAGACAACGGTTAGGGTTTCTTAATTGATGTAAACCAATGCCATGAACACTAGGCCTCCATTACGAACATGGCTTGGAAACTTATCAAGTGCGCACACAACATACATAAGTATGTGAAAAAGCATGTAAATCTATCTACAACTACAATGGGGCACACTTGTAACTACAAAAATAAAGGTGAATGCCAAACGTTTGAAATTATGCCTAGAAGCTAAGAATTGATAACACACCTACTTAGCTATAGGCGTTGAGTCCCATCTAACCTACTTTATCCGGATTGTGTTTGCATTTGTGTACCTTCTACACACCTTTCTTTCTTATTATAAAAGTATTAAATGAAAGTTACTCCTAGTTCTATGCTAATTATCTTTTTGATGGGTGTATCATCTATTATGGAATGATTACAACTAGCAATCGTATCGTACCTTGGTGTGCAAAGGGTATAATGAAGAGGTCTAGAATATCAATTAGGGAGAAGTTTTTCTATATTTTGCATACATTTGTGTAATATATGAGGTCAATTGGTAGGCCATTTAGCAAATGATATTGTTTGTGTAACAAAGGTCTCA